>JAQIXX010000765.1:0-47326 GCA_034700605.1 Willowsia nigromaculata
CAGACTCAGCAAATCGGCATACTGTGACTCAACAACGGACTAAGCAGAACATATTCATTCTCATACATTTCCTGACAAAATTAACATATGACATTTTCATTTCGTGGGTGCTCTAAATTATATTAGCCAATTAGAGTATCGACACAGCGCTTCAAAGCGTTTTTTTGGTTTCAGTGAAGCATAAAGCGTAGGCGTCCACACTGAAAATCGTCGTTTTATTTTGCATTATCTGTAATCAATAGTCACGGTGGTTTTAAGCATGGAGATGTCATGAAAATGAAAAGCTCTTTTAGTGTCATTCAAAAACTTAAAAGCAACACTTCATGCACGAAACAAAAAGCTTTCTGGGCTGGATGCTAAAACTGATAAGCGGATTATTACGTTACTGTGCAGTTTGAATGAACCACCGAAATTTAGTACTGGGAAGGAAATGTCATGACGGAAACATTATGCCAATCTGCTTTTTTCCCTTAATAAAATTTATTTCTACCTGCCATGTTCAAGCTTTTGTGTATTACTTAGCCTCGTTTACTTTCTCCAGCAATGTAAAGGAAATCGTTGAAAAAGTATGGATGTAAGAATATTAGGTGATTATTTTGCATATAACCGTTTTCTGCCACTGTCATGTAGCTTGGTTGATAAAGTCGAAGACGGATTATAGAACGTATTTACTTGATACAATTCTGTGAATTCCAGATAATAGATTTGCGAGAAAATAGCGAGGAAAATGAGAAACGAAGTTAACACTTGAAAAATTCATAAATGAGACTCACATATTGTAATAGTATTGAAAAGAATGTAAAAAAGTAATGGATTTTAAAGAGAGTTTAATGCATTCTCAAGGCTGCTTTTTTCACTCCGGTAAGTCAACCTTGAGCATTTCCCTATTACCTGTACATAAATTGGATAGAATATTCTGAAGAAAATTATTATAAAAACACGATAAATTAAAAGAAACACAGTAAAAACCTAAATACTTTGCCTTCAACAGACGATCTCACAATTTCCTGTACTTCTGACCAATGCGCGGCCATTTTCTATAAGGAAATTAGTTTTTTATCATTGTTACACCAGCACCACAATAAAAATATAAGTAATTTTTCTTTTATGGACACATAAACGCCCGAGCTACTATCCATTCCATTTAATAATCTAAATACCACACAAGAATATCTATCATTCTGTTTCAGTTGCTCTTCAACCCAACCAGTAACAATGCAACCAGAAAAGGGTTTGTGTGTCACACACAACTGCTTTCACTCTTATCACTCTCACAACAGCTTATTGTTGCGTCTCCTATCTGGATTCTGCAAGCAAAAGCAGCAAAATAAAATCCAGTATCCATCCCAGGTTTCTCCTTAGCTGAAGAAAATGACATTCAGCTTGGATGTCACTTTATTTTTGCAGAGATAAATGGAATTGGTAGAGCGTGACTTGAGAGAACAACCCACCTTGCTAATAGGCTAATATTCGAACAACGGCTCTGACTGTGCTTAACAGAGCCTTGAGACGGGATAAGCTACCAATAAGCACTACAGTATTTTTTTTTCTCATTCAAAGAGTCATTTATTCTCTCGCAAAATATTATGAAAGCTCTCCTTTTGTTGCTGCTGTTACTCCCAAACTCCACATGTTCATCGTTTTTTCAGGGATGCGAACAAGATTAATTATTGTTGTGCGAGTGGAGTGACAAAGATAAATCTGATCTGATGTGAGGATCTCGAGTAGTTTGTCATTGTCCTTGTCTACCTTCAACTTGCTGCTCATGTCTCCAACCACATGCTATGATGATGATGACCTGCAAATATGTATTCCATTTCCACTTTCATTTCCAAGAGCGATGCGATGGAGTAGAGACGACAAAAGAGGGTGGATCTTGCAACTACCTCACTTTGCCCTTTTCTTCCATCAGCGATTAATTTTCTTGTCCATTAAAAACCTGTTAAACTTGTTATAACTGTCACACAATTTTACACCAGTGCTCTATATAGACATCTATGTAGTTTGGAGTCGTCCAATAATGGAATCATCCAAAATTGTTTCCGAAAAGCTTTCAAAAAATTTGTTCTATAGCTGAACTCCTTCTATGAATATAGTTTGTTAGGATGCATTCATGATGGATGCTTCCATTATTCGCCATTTCTTTTTGGAAAATTACTTTGCTTGCACTTATAATAACGGCTACATACTAGATGCATCTCTGAAAACATGGCTTTTGACTCTTGAGCCATGTAAAAGCTTTTCATTATCATGTCAGCACGAGCAATAAGTCATCGCTGCATTTTTTTATCTTGAAGGGTTACGGACTAGATATTAGATTTTAAAAGGCAATTACTACATCACTTTTTGTTTCCTTTAGAAATGGATGGACTACAAGCTCCAATGGCAACCCGAGGAATATGGTGGCGTGGAGCAGCTATATGTGCCCTCTGAACATATTTGGCTTCCTGACATAGTGCTTTACAACAAGTAAGCTGACAGGCGAAGCCTGATAAATTCGACAAATGAAATTTTATTAACAATTTGTTGAATAATATGCATAGTTACGTAGTTTGTAGTTTCGTTTAATAAAATGTATTCCTTTTTTTCTAGTGCTGATGGTAACTACGAAGTAACGCTGATGACAAAAGCGACGTTGACAAGCACTGGAGAAATTCTGTGGAAACCTCCAGCAATTTACAAAAGCTCCTGTGAGATTAATGTCGAATATTTCCCGTTTGACGAGCAAAGCTGCTCGATGAAATTTGGTTCATGGACATACGATGGATTCCAAGTATAAATAATGCAAAATATATTTAAATACCTTAAGAATTAAATCAAAATCATGTACTTTATGACATTTTCTCTTTCTAAATTTTAGGTTGACTTGCAGCACATGGAACAATCTGCAGGAAGCAATCTGGTTCAAATTGGAATTGATCTCAAGGAATTCTATTTGTCTGTTGAGTGGGATATCTTGGAAGTTCCTGCGAGAAGAAATGAAGAGTACTATCCTTGTTGTCAAGAGCCTTATCCAGGTATTTTTCGAATCCTGCAGCCGCAACCAATAAATCTATCCAATAAATCGAATGAGGCAGAAATTCTTTTCCTCCCTCCACAATTTTTATTGTTTCACTCATGAAAACTTGAGTTCCCGTCTTCATTACTATAATTTATGTTTACATTTTACTTAAGGAGTAAATTTGAATGCAAGTTCATTGGTTCGTTTAAAATCTTTTCGATTTTTTAAGCCATTATGCATCATGCAAGTTCCTGTAAAAATTATCAAAATTTGGATATAAATACCAATCTAAATTTAGGTTTGCTGTTGAAAATTCAGAAGTATTGTTTCGATTTCCGATGATAATTTAAGAATATACATTTTTGCTGCTATAGACAACTATTTATAATCTGGCAACCTTTTAAAAATAGGCTCTTATACAATAGATTTCGTGCTTAAAAAAGATAATAATGAAAAATTGTCTTAAAAACAGTTTCATAACATGTGTGCAATTGAAAATTACACATAAACGTATGCTTGAAGACTAGCAAACAAAACAATGTCAATTCAGCGATATCCTATAGTATTTTAGTGAATGTTGGAGCTTAGAATACTATAGATTTTGCAGCTCGTAAATGCGAAATATATGTAGATTTGATGAATCATTGCTATCAAGATCGCATTACTTGTCGAATGGTTTAGCATTTTTTAAACTACCACTAGTTTAAATTGCAAAATTTTTTAAATGTAATTGTTGTAAGTCGATTACTGTGCTCGCGACAAACAATGAGCCATCGCTTCCCATTTTTCCCTTCTTGGTTGCCATCAGGAGAAAGCGAAAAAATATGACTACAGCAAAACATACTGGAACTTCCGTTCCACATCTTTTTAATTTTCTCGTCAGTAATTAACATCTGTATAATTTCTCAAATCCTCCAAGACAACCCAATCCAAACCTCATCCATCTCCTCGCTGTTTTAGACATTCACTTCATTTCCTCTTCCCTTTCCGTCTCGACGCCCATCATCACCATCCTCATAATAATAATATCCTTCTGACAGGATGCGCCATGTGGCACCCATCATCCATACAAAAATAATAATAGCAATCTTTTTAATAATGACTCTTGTTTCTTAATTCTCTCAAACTTCTTTCATTTCACAGACATCACGTTCAACCTCACAATGCGCCGAAAAACTCTTTTTTACACGGTCAACCTCATCATTCCCTGTGTCGGGATCAGCTTCCTCACCGTACTAGTATTCTACTTACCCTCCGACTCTGGGGAGAAGGTGACCCTCTGCATTTCCATCCTCCTGTCGCTCACTGTGTTCTTTCTCCTGTTGGCCGAAATCATTCCACCGACAAGTCTGGCGGTGCCGCTTCTCGGCAAATACCTTCTTTTCACCATGGTCCTCGTCACGCTATCCATTATGGTCACCGTTGGAGTCCTTAATGTGCACTTCAGGTACCCCGTCGAAAAAAATTGCTATAAAATATAATCCATGCCAATTTTCTCCTCTTCTTTACTCAACAATCATGTCGCGCACGATTATGAGCACTCAATCTCGTGGGAAATCCGGATGCTTATTTTCATCCTTGAAAAAATTGCTCCTTTTTTTTTATACCGTCACCATCTTCATATCGCGTGCAGATTGCAGATCATATCAATAGACACACTATCAATTGACAACTCATCCTTTTCACTTAAGTAGCAATTCTTATCTCAATTTTTTCCCCTGTTCAATCAAGCCTACTCAGCAGAGTATCCTCAAATATAATTCATCTCCTGGAGCGTTATTTTTTGTAGATTTCCAGATGGGAAATATCAGAGGCTGATGATGATCATCGTCATCACGCGATGTGGTTAGGTTTGCCAGAAGGCTTTTAGAAAATGAAATATGATCATGTGATTAACATCTTTATATGCACTCCCAAGACAGCGATTTATGAAAAAACATGATATATCCAACAGCCATGCGATTTACAGCCAACTAGACTCAAAGATGAAGGAAGCAGAGTAAATTGGCTCTGGTGGAAAAGTTTTTTTTTGGTGGACAATTTCATTTCTAGTTTGGTCTCCCAACGGGACCATCATTTTTAATGGGGTAGAATGAGTAAATGCTGAAGCACAGATGCCCAAATGTCTACTTTATTTTGTGGGAATGGAGATGCTACTTTATTTTACGGAGTGATAGAATGTTGGTCACAGAGAGTGATCATGGTGCTTATTGGTCATCATGATTAAATTGATGATGTTGGTTTATTACCGGATGATTTGTAGATCCCCGTCAACTCATAAAATGTCACCTTGGGTGAAAAAAGTCTTTCTGGAGTTTATGCCACGAGTTCTGTGCATGAAACGACCTGAGTATCATCCTCGCTATGCGTTTGAGAGTGACTTCACAGGGAATGGGAATGGTGGGGGAAATGGCAATGGAACCGAGTATGGCATGGGCTTTGGCACTGGGTATGGAAAATTGATCTTTAAAAAATTTTGCAAACTACTTCAAAGAAAATTATTGAAAAGTATTTAATTACAAAAAGCAAATGTTTCTTTTTATCTCTGTTTTCAGCCAAATGCGACGAGACAGCTATTATGACAGCAGTCCTCGTACAGAATCCAGTGTGGACCAATCTCGACATGTGAAATCCTTCTCGGATGACTCGGGAGGTAAAGAGAAAACTAGAAAATTATTCATTTTCCGAATATAGGCATATCCCGGTTATATTTGCACACCAAGTTTTAACATGCCAAAACGAGCATGCCTACCAAAAAGTCAATAAGTCTTTTTTTAAAGTATTCATCCAATCCAACTCACTTTCATATTTAGTGAGGAGGCGCACATGAGTGAGTTATAATAATGCAGTCCTCTTCTTCATAATTTTGTTCATCAAGCTAATCAAATATCGAAATCACTCCCAGCAGCATGCCATTCTCTAATTTTGGTGCTCTGCTCACTCTGCTGGCTGAGTACACACAAAAAGCTAGATCACATATAATATAAGCCTGATCAAATATTTTGAAATGAAAAGCTGTGCTGTCGATGATGATGATGGAAGCTAGAGAGATGAGAGCAAAAGCTCACAGCTTTTCCTTCCTACTTCCTTCCTGTAGTACGACATCAGCAACAAACACCGTGTCATACCACATGCCTCGCATTTCAAGCAAACTTCTATTTTCCTTCCAATGTAATCAGCTCCTCTACTAATTGATCCTAATTCCAAAACTGCATGCACAAGGGAACCAGACAAGAAGAGATATCAAGCAGCTGGAAAACAACATGAAAGATTCTCTATATCGAAAATGAGTAGGTCGGTAATGTCGAGTATAAAAATTTTCTCTGAAGGAGGAATATTATCCCAGAATGATGAGTAAACACAGAGGAGATAGAAATTGTATGGATCGCATTCATGAGAAAAGAGGAAGGCATAAAGGGAATGCAAAGTAAAGGAAGGGTTGGGAACCTCATTTCTATATGGGTGTGTAAACACGTATAAATCATAGAATGTAATTTTCTTGGTGGTTTGATGAATACAGATTGACGAAAGGATCATTCTTGACCTACTTCTATAGCCTTACACTGTTTGCATTCTTGGGCTTTTGTGGGTGCAAAGTTGTTTGCATAAAAGAAACTTTGACTTTATCGCTGAATATTTTTTTTGCATCGGTAATTGAGAAATGAGCTACAAATGTACGAGTCATAATCATCAGCACATAATAAAAGAGTTTCAAACTAATTAGATAAAACGGTAAAGAGAAAGTTTGTGAAAGCAAAATCATCTAAAACAATTGTTTTCTTATGATAATTTATTATTACTCTGCTAACATCTAAAACGCGAATAATGAATAGGATTTTTTTAACCGTGAGAAAATATCCTATCCGGTAGAAACTTTCTCTGGAAAAATACTAAATTAAGTAATTTTCCTTTTCTCTCCTCTTCTTCCTCCGTCTTCTAGACCACTACCACCACATCATCATAGTAGTTTGTCCCAGCGCGTATATTATCACGTTGATGGTGGTGTGGCTATGGCGGTTCCACTTTCAATTAAATTTATTAACACGCCAGAAAACATAATCCATCTCCAACGCAAAAACTTGCAAACATATACAACCCGTTTGTTCAACACTTTTATGCAAAACATTTTATGGTAATTTTCCCGTGTGCAATATGGCATGTACCCTTATAACATACATGCATACGCTTTCTCTACCCAAAATTAACATTTCCAGCAGCACCCAAACCAAGTGCCCCGAGTACCACATATTATTCAACCAAATAGTGTGAAACAAGCGTGCTAGATGATCATGAGAAAAGGAGTAAATTAGATTAGAGCCGAAAGTCCACACATGCTAACTCAAAAGAGGGTAGTAGTATGGCTTGAAAGAAAAAGTTTTGTAAACATCATCGTCGTCCTGTCCTTTAATAATATTCGCCGTATCTTTCTTCCTGTTTTTCACATCCTTCTTTTCCCTCTCGGTGTCTGGCATGTATGAAAAGTTGACTGGTGGTGCAGTAAATTAATAAAGTGAAATTTGTGTACGAGCTCACATTAAAATATTATTATGCAGAAAAAAATGGGCAGATTATAAAAGAAAGTTTGTTTAATGGGTTTATACAACAAATAAAAGTGTTATTTTGCGGATGATGAAAGTTTTCGCTCATTTTGCATCTTCCAGATCTGGGCATGGGCCGCCAATACAGTCCTGAGGTGCTTGCTGCACTTCAAAGCGTACAATTTATAGCGCAGCATATCAAGGACGAAGACAAAGATAATGAGGTGAGTTTTCTCAGGGTTGGAAAGATTTTCCTAACGTGGAGGAATGCAATGTTGGACAAGAACATGGAATTTGAGAAATGACTTGTACGTTTTTGTGTTTCCACTCATAGGTCATAGAGGACTGGAAATATGTTGCAATGGTGCTGGATCGCTTCTTCCTGTGGACATTTACTCTAGCTTGTATTCTGGGCACGTGCGGAATTTTATTCCAAGCTCCGTCGCTCTACGACACGAGAACTCCCATTGATCAGCGTCTCTCCGAGATTTACTATCAGACATCCTCTGGTCCCCCATCCATCTCTATACGAAATCCAGCAAGTGACTAAAAATACTTTATACTGCTACGGTGGAGAGACAGGTGAAATGTTATGTAATTTGCGTATAACACGTCAAGGTAAAAGTTGTCATTTTCTTTGTGTCACCGGGCCCGCAATATCTTCCATTCACTAAGAAAATGGTGTTTCCGGAGAACACTGAACATTCATTTAAACTTAGGTAAAGAACTTTCACAGGTGCACAAAGTTTCCTAAACTTTTAATTACTTAATTACTACAACAACATTAAAAGTTATAATTATTAAAATGAGAAATTATGCCGCAGATGATTTTTTACCAGAGATTCATAAAAATTCCAACTTTATGTTTAACAAGCATAAAAACATACTACTAACAAACAACAGCTATCAACTAAGCTGCTGTAATTATCAAAATTAAAATCTTTAAATATTTGATGATGTTGGATGTTACAAATTACACAAGATACAGATGTGGTGCACAGAAACAATAAAAAAAACTATCAACCCTTTTGTACAAGTTTTAAGCATGTATTTCTCTGTAATTCTAAAAGTGCTGTTCCATATTGGCTATCAATTGGTATGTATAGATGAACAATCATGATAGTGACTTTTTAAACCTGTTAACAATTAATTATTTTCAATGTTGTGTTCTTTGTAAAAAAAAGTGGTGTATGAGATTACTCTAAAAGCAGGTTAAAGTATATATCACAAATACTCAAAAAATAACATGCTAAATATACATATTTGTACATAAAAGCAGTCTATTGTGAAATCACTAACAAACAATAATTGTGTTTCTGTGTAGCATTAGTTATTTAGATAGCAAATTTTAGATGCCATGCCAAGTTGAAACGTAAGACAACACAATAGACACATAAGTTTCAAATGTTAGTACGTAGAGAAAAAGCTCACAACAACAAACATGGAACAATATACAATATTTATGAAACTATTAAAATTATGATTGATGATCGAGTGAAAATATGTATGCCTAAATGAAGCATGTAATATTGACTATATGGCTGTAGCTAAGTGAATGCAAAAAATAAAATATTGTTCATGGTGAAAGTTATTTTGCGTTGAGGCTACATTTCAAAAATGTTAGATTCACAACTGATGATACATATATTTGGTTGATATGAAATGAAGACAATCTTGAGTTTTAATAATGCATGTATATAAATTGTTTTGTTAAGATAAGCAATGTTTTTGTCGTGTCAAATTCGAATACGAAAATAATAAAAACTTATACGTTTCGCCCTTTTCAAATGAAGATGATTTTGTTGATGTAATTAATTGTATTCGGAGTACTCCACAACTCGTTTCACTGTTAGATAACAAAGTAGTACATTTATTTCTCCATTTTAAAGTATACCCGACATCACCACATTCATATTTTTTATACAGACAGTGTAACACATAACGTTCAGTTAGTAGCAGTGTATTTTCATCAATTTGCATCAATCATCGTTAAAACAATGTTGGGTTGTCTGATAGACAGAGATAATTTCATTACACTTTCTTTCTCCCTTTCACTCTTCCACCGATGATCTCTCATCTCAAAAGCAACTGTTTTCCAGTAACATATATTATAAGCTTTGACTTTAAACCGAGAAAAATGATAATATTCATGAGAAAAGTATACAGTATCAATATTACATGTCAATAAATAAGTGATGTCTACACAGTACTGTGACCATGTAAAGATAAATTTATATAAGCATTAAAATCTTTTCGTCCATATAATAACAATGACATATTGCTTAATAATAATAACAATTTCTCTTTCTTCTTTGTAGTCGACCAAAAAAGTTTCTTAAAAACTTGTGTTTTTTTTATGTTCACAATTTTTTTTATTACGTTACCGTATTATTTTTTATTGAGCAGGTTGTTCATGGACAAAGTCACGAACGAACAATGTCATCATTCTTACTAAAAATCACCCTATACAATATTATATTATGATAGCAATAATTTTAACAGTTTGTGTGTGTGTGTGTGTGTGTATGTATGCATTTATTTTAAAGTATCAAGTATCATCATCACATTACTATACATCATTATATGCATGTCGTACCAATATACTACTTACTTTTGTAGTCAATTAAAATTATCTCTCTAGCTACTTCCTCGTCTTCTTCTCGGAGTGAACTTAATTAGCTTTGCGTAGAGAGGTTTATATACGAACATTCAATACACTTATCATCATACTACACCAAACTCATTTTCAATTCAACAAAAGCTGCATAATATATCCTGTCGTATAAATGTTTTATTACTTTCCACCACATGAGCTTCAATAGAACATTATCAGAGCGTATATAGAGTATTTTCTATCATCTCCTATTCCACTAGTAGCTACTCTAGAAACCGTGTGTTGATGTGAGTTTTGTTAGGAGTTGCTTTTTGGTTGCACAACTTTCCAACGACGCGTTTTTCATTACTTATCTTTATGCATACAGAATAATAGTTTATACATATAGCTCATAGTAAAAATTTATAAACGCTATTTCCATGTTCATATTTACAAGTTGATAATAATCTCATCTGATAACTGATTTGCTGCTCGTCTTCGGTCTCAATAGTTGTATGCCTAATCTAGATTGAACAACAACTAATATTTATCAGTGTTTGACCTTAACTAATAATAAATAGGTTAAAATGTAAATTACACGAGTGTAATTGCTATGATGATAAGCCCTGTTTATTTGAAATGCGTGCAACATGCTTGAGAAACAATAGTCAGTATTTTTAAGGGTAAATATATATAAAGTACACATATTGCACTTTGTAGATGACAACATCTAGAAACCTACTTCAAGTTTTGTTAAACCAATGCTTTTTAAGGATATAAAAAGTGTACACTAAATTGCTGTGCTTACACCGAATATTATACTCACGTATAAAAGAGTTGCTTATTTTTTTTTAGAAAATGAAATGTCATAAATTGAATGCAAGTTCGCTGGTACACGTAATTGAACAGCCTTAAGGATCTAGAATGAGTTTATTTAAATGGCAAAGAAAGTCTCCTATATTTCTATAGACCATACCTATATATACAGTTACACACAGAGAACTTGCATTTTGCTTCACATTTTGCAGAACTCTTGTGAGTATTTTCCTGTCACATTTTGATTTGACATAGGAAAAGGAGCATGAGATAAAAACACAAAAGTATTGATTCTCTCTCCTTCCCATATTTTCTACATACTATTTTCACAAATTACTAGTTAAAAGTAGATTTACCATCAGTATCGCAAAGTATACGTTTATAGTATGCTAAAATCTCGTTATAAAATTGTCTCCCTACTTTTAGCACATCCTTTAAACTTGACACTTGACTCATGAATAAAGCTTTTTCATTCTTTGGCACAAACTTTCCAATCATCAAGAAAATGCTGACACGTTTAAAACATTCTAGTAATTATAACAGGAGTTTTGGTATCACCACCAGTCATCATCATCACACAGTCAACAAAAGTGGAAGAAGCATTTTCCTTTTTTGATCATTCTTAACAATACATTTCATTGGCAGTCACGACCTAAATTAATATGCACCCTTTATCATAAACCTAATTATTTGGTAACCAGTTAGTTATAGATGTGTCTTAACATTTAGAATTACAGCTCTATTTTACTGGTTTACGAATTCCTCTAAAAAGTATTTCATAACGATTGTCTCGGACAATATATTTTGATGATGATAATAGTAAATTCTTTTAATTTCTCAAATCAGTTCAACGATTATTTTTTTCATGTTGACTGCATCTTCTTTCTGGGGCCACCCCAATGCTAATAATATCTGTTTTTTACCCCCAAACTAATTACGGCGAAGATCCACCAAACAACTTCAACATGATGAGCATCACCTTTCTCAGAAATACTCCGGGGCGGCTCCCTTCTCCTCCTTCGACCTTCTGTTAAATGTCAGTGTCTGGGTTGTTCTGAGCGTTGTAAATGGTCGAGATCACCTTGTCAATCGCTTCACTGTAGTCGTACAATGCTGGTGCGTCCAGAAGGATCATCACCGTTCCAACGAAGAAGGCAGTGTTGAAAAGCATGAGGAAGATGCGGTCGAGAACCATAGCGACAAACCCCCAGTCTTGATCTTCCTACAAAGCAGATAAAATATCAGAGTTGATAATAAGGCTTTTTGGCTCCGAACATTTTTCGAAATCATCATTTTTTACTTCCCAAAATGTTTCCCCTTGAGATCAAATCAATGCCAAACAACAAAAGAACTACAGAAAATGTCCCATTGCAATTACAGCTAAGCCAAGGGAAAGTTTCTGTCGACTTGTGCATTACTGATTTGGCATGAATATAATAGTTTTCTTCCCTGGGTTTCCTCTAGCGTGAGTAGTTCTATGCGTGTAGTATTTTGGCTTTGGCATCTTTCCTTCAACACGTTTGTATTTGATTGTTAGTGAGGTGATGACAGATTCGATTAGTTATGCATTTACTCACTCACTCAATCCAAACTTCAAACTGCCACTCACAAAATTCTCTTTCTCTAGTCTCTGACCATCTTATAAATTCAAGTACCAAATTACATCTCGTTAAAAGCCTGTAACTAGGATTTCTGATGGATGCCACATGGCACGTGTTTATTTATTTGAGATTTTTGAAATGTGACTTGTTTCATGGCTTATATATGTATTTTTGTTGAGCTGTTACCCCGTCATCGCTACCGTGCTCTTATTTGCTCATCGAAGCAAATGCCAAATGCTTTGTGTCAAATACAAGATGCGATTTACGGAAGTACTAGAGCTTGAAATCTGCTCAGGAGGAAACAGCGTTGTTGAAAAAACCGGTGAACTTACATCCGGATAAAAGGGATGAGAATGGGAATATGGGCATAGGATTCTTGTGAAATCATAGTTGTGTTTGCGACAACACAAAAAGAGAAAAAATGCGAAATAAAACCAAGTACACCTGCTCACTGACATCATTTAATGTAAATCTCTTAGAAAACATGACAGGACTTGTAGTTTTGAGTCATATACATTTTTTACAATCAGATTCAAAGGTGAATTAAGACTGACTGACGGACAAGTTGATTTCATAAACTCGTTTGAATTCATGCCTAATCCAATGACACGATCAACAATGACAACAATCACATCTTTGACTTTGACAAGTGCTCATGTTATTTCCCCCTTTTTTCTGAGCAAACAACTTTTTGCTGAGACTACTTCTCGCGTTTTTTTTGGAAAAGGGATGACTCGACTAGATTTAGAGTTTTTGGATTTGATTGAAGTGAGATAAAAATGATGGAGGATCCGAGGAAAAGTAAAAATTCTTTATAAATCTACAAGCATGTATATTTTTCTTCTTACCGAGTCAAACTCGTCCTGCCTCTGCATATGCGTCTGAATGAACTTTACATTGTGGATGGCTTTTTGTATTTCAAAGGGATACTTTTTCCGGGGATTGTCCGGATCCGGTCCGTTGAGCCCATAGGAGGTGGACGCAGGACCTGGAAAACCCTCCAGTGCTCCTTGCTCTAAAAAGCCTGAAAACCCTTGAAGACTTAAGCCGCTTAGGCGGGACACTCCCTGGAATCCGTTACAACCGTCATCTCGAGACCCTGTCGGACTGGCCCGGGCTACTCCAGCAGTAATGGCAGAGAAAAGAAGAAAGAAGAAAAAACGAATGATTCATCAAATATTTCCTCCTCTTCATCTTTGTCCATTATTTTAACACTTACAAATTACAAGGCTATTTATCACAGCTCACTGCAAACATTTCTGATTTATAATGATAACCCTCGGGCCACATTCATTTCATATAATTCCCCATTTTTTATGTGCCCTCTTGTCGTTGATAAGAACCCGAAAAAACAATGACGACATTATCAACAAAATTCAGTCGACATTTCGTGCATGGCCTTTGATAGGAGTAGGGAAAGGGAAATGAATGAGATCTGAAACAAATATACCCTCACAACTTTCTCTCTGCTTCTATTTTCTTTACATTATTTGTCCAACCCTGTCTTTCATGATTCATAACATTCAGGTCAAGACGGAAGAATAAAAAAATGATAATATTTGCTGAGAGAGCTGTTCACATGCTCCACTCGACACAATGGGAAGTTGAAATATAAAGAGAAACAAAGATGAAGAAGACGTGTAAACATTTCCGGATCTCGACTAATAAATCACAAAAAATAACATCAAGAGTCTCTTGCTGAGTCTAGTGAACTTGGACATTGGGATATATAGAATCCAGATATCCTGGTGATAAGTTTTGCCAAGAACTTTAGAAAAAAGCTGAATCAACAGAAAAAAGGATGCTTTTTGATTACGGTAACCATTCATTCCATACATGTGTACAGAAGTACATTGTTGTTTTCTTGTTTGGGAAGTCAACAAATAAATAAAAGAGTGAACAATCGGCTCCGTTTGTAGATTGAAGGATTGAATGAGTTTTTTTTTGTTGTTCGGAAAATTTCCGTTATTGAGTGGACAGATGTTGATTCCTGTGTTTTATTTGATATAGTTTGATTTACTTTGTTTGCAGTACTGGGCGAAGGGATGAAGAGTAAATATCTGGAAAGCTTGTCATAACTTTTATTTGCATTTAAATTGAAAGCGGGGATGTAAACAGCGGAGGACAGGTGTATGCGGGTTTGTAAAAATGAAAAGTGTTTTTCTTACCGGAGGGTCCTCCTTGAGAGTAATTGAGAACATGATCTGGCACCCTCATCAGAAGGAATTTGGGGAGAATGCGGGTGAAAACGTTGCGAACCCATGGGGCCATTTTGTGAGTAGAGGGCTTGCGATAATGCACGTTGAGAACGATGGTAGTGACGAGTACAGAAAGGCCGACGAGGAACATGGTGAATAAAAGATATTTGCCGAGAAGAGGCACGGCAAGGGACGTGCTTGGGATGATTTCAGATATGAGCAGGAAGAACATGGTCTGCGAGAGCAGGATTGAGATACACAAGGCAACCTTCTCCCCAGAATCGGCGGGCAGGTAAAACACCAGGATTGACAGGTACGAAATGCCCACCGTCGGGATTATCAAGTTTACCGTGTAGAAGAGCGTGCGACGACGTAGGGTGATGTTGAAAAATATATCTGTTTTCAGAGAAAATCAGCAAAAAACAAGTGGTTAAGTTGAGAAAGAATTTGCATGCATGGTACACTTAAACTCTAAAGCTCTACAATAAAACGTCAAGTTTGCACAGTTTTATAAAATTGATGACAGTTTTATTGCTCTATAAACAAACAAAACATTTTACAAGTTCATATACGAAATTTTATTGCCCTTCAAAATAAATTAAAATCCTTCTCCTCTCATTTCCCGTAAAATCATCCTGATTCGTTGAAGTGAATGAGTTAACCTGTGGAAGAAAATGAAAGTGGTGTGCCACATGGCTTTTAAAACCTCGTCAAAAGCTCAGTGTTCAAAAGCTACTCGTAAATGGAACCTAACCTACAGTTGTTGTAGCCGCGAATAATTTTTGTTAGCTTTTCATTTCCAATGAGCCCTCTGCTTTCATCTTCTAATACTGCCATCTATCCTATCAAATTCTTCTGGACCCTAGCTCCGTTGGCTCCTACATAGCTGATTCCAAGTTTCTCCAAGTTGAAGTCAATTTCGATTTTAAAACCATAGAATATGGCGGCCACTCCGTATCCTAATACGCACCATACGATGACGCTGGTAAGGAATTGCACGACCAAGCTTAACACGTAGTAGGCCAATATGAACATAATCAAACAGGAGGCGATCTCGGTGACTCCAAACCGTCCATTAGCGACATGATTCCTGTACAACTGTTGAAGTCGAGCCCAAACCATTTTGTCTCCCCTTCTTGGTGACACCTTTTTTCTCAAAATCTTTGTGATGATCTCTCGTATTAGTTTATCCCCTATTCCTTTTCTTTTAGTAATTTTCAACCACAAAACTAACTAAATACTTTTTCAATAAAGAAAGAATTGAAAATAAACAACAGAAAGTACAAAAGGAAGAAAGCATGCATGGCGACGCAGAGTTCAAATGTCAGTGTCGCATCTTATCTCACCTGGATAGGGTTCTAAGCAGCACGGGTAAAACTTTTCGTGCCTCTCGGCAGGCACGCTGAGAATGTCCCACTCGACGGAAGGGTAATACTCCCGAAGATCTATTCCAATTGAGACCATGTCCTTGCCAGGCTCTTGGTCAATGTGCTTCAGATCAATCTAATCATATGTAAAAGGTAGAAAATCGGAATACATGAGAAAAACTCAAAAAAAAAAATCAATTAATATTCCACTTGTTTCCTCTTCCTCGAAATCAAATCTAAAAGTAGAGAGTACACCTCACTACGTTTTTGAACAAGTTCAAGTGATCCAGGTCTCCCCGCATTACCACTTGACAGATGCTCGACAAGTGGAGAAAATTGAATTGCTTTTCTATATTATTTGATTTGGCTAGTTTGCATACCTGAAAGCCATCATAAGTCCAACTGCCAAACTTCATGAAGCAGGTTTGCATATCAAAAGGGAAGTAGCGCACGTCAATTTCACAGGAGCTCTTGAAAATCGCAGGCGGGGTCCACCTCACTTTTCCGTCGCTGTGCAGCACAGCTTTCGTCATTGTCGTTACAACGTACTCTCCATCCGCACTATACATAATCCCATTATAAAAAATATATAACAACATGTCAAACATGCTGTCATCTTGCATAAAACTTGCTCAATTTTTCATACTGTATTACTAAAGTACGCACTTGTTGTAGAGAACAATGTCAGGAAGCCAAATATTCTCGGACGGCACGTACAACTCAGTCACTCCACCGTACTCGACAGGATCCCATTTAAACTTGTGATCTTCCCATTCCTACAAAATTTTCGTCCATCACATTAATAATAAAAACGGGAGCAATTTCACTTGAAGCAAACACAAAATACATCCATCCAATGTGCTGCAAATGACCTGATGCCCATTCCGTTAAAATTAGTAACTTTTAGAGAATAAATTTTTTAAAGACCACCCACTCGCTTATTTTCTCCATAAAACTTTCCCCTTTTCAAAATCAAGAAGATACACAAAAAGTTTTTGATTCCGTTCGTTTATCGTAAAAAAAGTTGTACTTTTTTATAACTTCTGCGTAAGCCACCAAAGTCTGTTGATATTCTTTCGGACATTAGCGAGCGCATGACCCCAAAAAATAGGCATTTCTTTCGAGATCAAGCTAGAGACAGTGTCGCCATTATGATTACAATCATTTTCTTGTCTCTTTGGTAAATACTTGGATCATAGTGGTTATGACGGTGGTGCGGGTAGCAGGAATGACCGTCAGGGTGAAAGTTCTTGGAAACTTTTTCCTTTTTTATACAATTTTCAACTGGCTCTCTTCCACTCTTTCGAATGACTATGGAGAAATGATAATAGAAGTGAACTTTCCAAAAAACAAACTTTTGGCCTTTCTTTCTTGAAATTGTTGGGAAAAGTGAATGAGCGGATGCTTTTGTAAATGAGAAGGGTTTGTGTTGTGGAAAATGTTCTACTCTATATTATGCATTTTCCGAGAGTTTTATTCAAGTGTACTTACATGCTCCAGCCAGACGTTTGTTGTTAATATTTGATCCTTGAGATTCTGTAAGATAAAAGAGAAATGAATTTAGAATCAAGTAATAAAAGACTGTTGTATTTTGATAGATGTTTTGCACGACATAGGAGAAGCAGCAACAAGAGACAGAATGAAAGAAAAGTATCCCCTCGCGTGCTTTCTCTCATTGATCATCATGGCGTGAAAGGTGGAATGCATTGAACTAAAGTTGGTAGAAATCACTTAACAAAATAAGCAAAATTGGTAGGGATGATCATCGTAAAAATAACGGCTTGCTGTGAAACCTCATTGACCACTAAACAATATTGTTTCTTTCTCTCTGTAGGTGAGGTAAAGTATTCATTCCACTACTTTTTTTTACACTAG
Source organism: Willowsia nigromaculata (assembly GCA_034700605.1). Taxonomy (NCBI): domain Eukaryota; kingdom Metazoa; phylum Arthropoda; class Collembola; order Entomobryomorpha; family Entomobryidae; genus Willowsia; species Willowsia nigromaculata. Next base: position 17,990 of record JAQIXX010000765.1, read on the forward strand.
ACTTTATTCTGTAAAGCTGATTATCTATTGAAACGGAATCAACTACTAAAAAAGTTTTTCCCCCGACAAAGAAGGCATTGATCAGAAATAGGATCGCGAGAGAAGGGCAGAGCAAAAAAAAGTGTAAACAAAAAATGCTACAAGTTAAGTGCAGAAAAGAAAGCAAAAACTATTTCGATCGGTAAGAGCACAACAAAGGGTGAAAGTCAAAGGAAAGTAGAGACCTGTTAAAGATGTATAGAAAGGCAATTTTACGGTTACTTGGATAAAAGAAAAGGGTTTAGGGGAAGAGAAAGCAAAAAGAAAGTAGTAATAATACTTGCAGGTCTTTCTACTCATTTCTCTTTGTAGAAGCAAGGAAATATGAAAAGTTCGTTAAGGTGAAAAAGTGAAACTGAGAAAAGGCGGCTGTAACTAGATTTTTTCTTAGAGAGAGGGAAAGTTGAATATTAGCAAAATACGCAATGGATGGAAATTCTTAAATGTAATTTCAGTGAAAGTCTATGCAACATATGAGTGTAGCCTCAGTTATTATATATTTTAATCCTTTTTCTTTTTTTCAGAGATGCTTCTAGCAGACTTGCTAATACGCTTTTCTTCCTTCTTATTTTTTTCAATCCGCTTAAAATGCTCCAAGCCGGAAATGCTTCCTTTTTTTAACCTGGCAAAAACTTTCTTTTCTACTATGTCTACTACTTTTTTATACTCTCATACAACAGACTCAACTTTTTTTCTTCAACTAACTTCATTTACGGCTTTGCACACACAGCAACACACCAGAAAACACTGATACAGTGAAACTATCATCCTTTCGTACTTTCTCTTCACCTGCCTTGGCTTTGCCTTGGCTTCTGTATAATTGAATAGTTTCTCTATTACACGTCATTCAACCTGGAAAAGGCTCTCTATCTTGCACAAAGCTAAACTTTGAGTGTATCCAGTAATCCCTTCAATTTTTTTCTTCATTTCTACCTGATGCATCCGCTATTTATTTATTTTTCTTGCTGAGCTCACCTGCTTTTCTGTGCACCACGCACAAACTTTCTTCCACAGCAGTATAGATGCTTTCATTCACTTTCCCTCTTGCTATATCTTTGAGTGCTTTCTCCCCACTTATTCCTCTTTGTTCTCAAGCCTTTTTATTTTTGCTAAACTGGCCATCCACTCGTAAATCCAATTAAGGGACCGCAACAAAACACAACAAGATCGCTGCCTGTCTGCCATTCACTTTCCTATATTGCCTATTCCCTTTCAACTAACCACAGCGCCAAGGCAAGACACGGAATTGGATGAAGGGAAATATATTTTTGGACACTGAACAACGTATACACACTTACAAATGCTCATTTCTCCTATATTCATTACATATTGATCGCCATATCCACACAACTCAAAGAGAGGGAAAATAAGGGAAAACGGGCTTCTGTGTGCATCAGTATGTCTCCTTCATTCCTCCCCATGACTTAACTTGAAGCCGCCACATTACCACAGAGCAGCTACGCAGTCATTGAAATCATGCTTTGTAGAAATGCCAATTGAGAATCTGTAAGCAAGACACACTCACAAAAGCTCAAAGCCATTTCCAAGGGAAAAGACAAATGCATGCAAATGGGCAAATATCGCTAATAAAGCTTTTGTTATGAGGGCATATCGTGCACAATGTACGAACATTTGCCTTGTAACGAGTTGCTACCGCTAAAGCTTAGCTTTAGAATAGGTAATTTATTTGTTTTGTTTAGCACGACAACGACGTTCACATAAGTCTACTTTAAGTACTAGATAATATTTTGAGCTACTTTTACCGGTCCACTAAAAATTCTTTAAAAGTGGTATGAATTGTGGGCTCATATTTTTGAGTCCCATCAATGCATCTATTTTACAAACGCTGGGAAGAAAGTGACTTGGCGAGAATGAATGTACACCAGAGAAATTAAGAGTTTGAGTGGAAGCAGCTGCTGGAAATGTCAAAATGGGAGGGATCATGTCAATCCAGAGTGCCACATTGGTTATGCAAGTATTAAAACGAGGTACATTTTATGCTAATGTTGTAGACCAACTCATATTCTCCAGATTTTCTGGTGCACAGGAGAGAGTAATATTATAAAGGCTTTAGGTCGCCTGTCACGTCAAATCACATCTCGTTTTAGAACATGAGTAGCAGCCGCTCTCGCCCACTTTTTTGCTTACATGTGAAGAAAAAAATCTATGCAGATTATGAGCACATATATCTACGTGTGAAAGTTGGGAAAACAGAGGCGAAAAAAATATTCAAAAAGTGGCATCATCATGACTACAGTGGCATGACACCATAATACAATTTCAATCACACGTTCGTTCATACAGACTCGCACTGGCATTATAAGTGCTACTTCTCTGCACTTTTTATGTGCTTTCTCCCTCTCGGAGAGCATTTGTAAGTGAAATGTGATGGGCAGCGGGATGGCAGCACGCTCTAAATGATTTTTATTTTTGTCTGCATGTCAAGCTTTCACTTTACTTTCACCATGAGAGAAAGTTTTGTTGGGTAAAGAATAAAACCACTAGTGTCCGACAGTTGGTATATTACCATACCAACTAGCTGGTCCAGAGAGAGAGGGAGAGAGAAAAAGGAGCAAAAAAATGTGTTCGCGTATGTGTGTGTGTGTGTGGACGTCGAAAGTAAAATACATTTACCTGCCATGCAACAAGATGGATTTTACATGCCATGTTGCACGTCATGCTCTCCCATTTTTCTACTTAAACCTCTCCCTACATTTATACCATGGCATTCACGTAATTAGGATTCCTCTGGACCATTACCTCTCTTCCTTTTGCTCTACGTGATTTTTTTCACTTTCTCCAAGTTCCGAAACGGAAGCTGGAAGAGAAAACAAAGGAGAATATTTTTTCTACCTCTCTCCTTTTAGCTATTCAAGGTGAAAAGAAAATGGGACAAATGTTGCGTTAATTATTATTATTATTTTTTCTTGTTTGAGAAATGAGGAAAAGTTTCTCTCTCCGAAGCACTTTCCCCATTTTCTTTCTCGTCACTTAATTTCTCCTCTGGTAGATCATTCCTTACAATTTGTGTGGAAGGACGAAGAACGAGAGCAATTATACGCGCACATGGGCTTAAAAGGCTGACAACATGCATGCCTTGTGTTATACGACATACAGCACAGATCGTTTTGAATGATGATCATAGGGAAAAAGGGTGATTTTCTCTGCATAAGGCACCAGTCTCCCTCTCTTTCCTCATGAAAACAAATTGTTATTACATCGCGTGGTGGCAGAGTATCTCGCATGTCATTAGCAGAAACGAGCCTTTAACACAATAAAAACAGCATTCTGCAATGGCAGCACAGAGAGTAAAAAACGAGCAGCCGCAAGCTCTCAGAAAAGCAAACGATTGCGATGGTGGGATACGACCAGTGCGGTGCAGTAAAGGAGAGCACTGGTATAATAGCAATAATTATTTCACTAGGTTCCATCAACTCATATTCAGATGATGTGAGAAATATTTTGGGAGGAAGAAAATGTGACAATTTTTTCGGCAAATTTTTTACTGTCGGAGTGAAAAAAGAAGAAGTCGCAGCGTTGCTGGTAATGAGAATACTTTTCCTTTTTGTTTTCTTCATACGTGGGTATTTATTTAGGAAAGGTGGAAAAGTTGAGAAACAGAAGTACTTTGTAATAGTCAATTGTTTCAAGATGGAGAAAGTCGAAACTTAGCTCTCCTTATATAATAATGAGGAAAAGTAATTAGGGAGAAAGTGAGAGGAGAGAAGAAGGAAAGCCCTCATTTGTAAATGTCAGTACTGCTTTAGAGAGAAAAATCACAATTTTTACACCAGAGCGGAAAATTTAAATGGAAGTCGACAAGAAATTGACAGAAGGAAAAAATAAAATTAAATACTTGTGAAAAGCTCAGGAAGTTGGTAATTATTCGCATTGATGACTGCAAAGAGTAAAGAGGAAAAAAGTGAAGCGTATGGGAACAGAGCAGAAATACTTTTAAAGGAGCAAACGCTTCGAGAGTGGAGATAGAAGGGCGAGGATGATAATCAGGAGAATGAACAAGGGAGCCTTTTTAATTAAAAGTTTTTTTCCTCAAACGTCGCCTCTCCAGAGAGCTTTGCACTTTCTCTCTTCCCATATATATTTCCTTGTTTTTTAAAAGGAAAGCAAAGAAAATAATCAATATTTCGAAGAGCGAAAGTAGGACTTTCCCCAAAAATATCATCATTCTTGAGTTCTCATCGTGGAAGTGAAACTTTTGCTTTCTCCAAGCTTGTTTGAGTGCACGCGTGCATACAAAGCGAGAGTAAAGATATTGATCTTTGGGTTTTTACACTCTCTCTTTTAATTTCAATGGTGGTCATTCATCAAATCAAACTAAAAACATGCAGTTGAATTTTGCCCAAGGAGACTTTTCATCTCCAAGTTCCAACAGAGAGAGAAAATTTATATCTGCGGTTTTCCCCAGTTTCACATGTCTATGGATATAAACATATGAATGGAAATAGGAAAGCCGTGGAGCTTTACTTGTTCTGTCACAATTTTCATTTCCAGCATCCCGAATGAAATAAACCACCAGGAATAAAGTTTTTTCTTCTTCTGTAAACGCAAGAAAATTCTACCTCATAGTTTCTCACTGTCCGACTAGTCACTTGTATTGTGCAATATCTACCAGCAAATCTATGTGGTCTTTCGTTGAACTTTCTAGTCCAGAGGAAAGTAGAGCTTTTCTTCTCTCTCTCTCCACTTTCTCCAAAGAAAAGAACCACAGAGTCAACAACAGACTTTCTTTTATTGTCATTTTTCTTTTTCAGCTACGACTGTCCAAGTGTCCCTTTCACTTTCCCAGAATGTCTGGAAGGAAAAGTTGCCCACTCTTTTGGAAAAAATTTTGTTTCATTCTATTCAGCTCCTTACGCTAGGAAGTCATGAACGGGGCAAAAACATAAATGAAATTTCACACAGCCGCCTCATACCTAAATACATTTTTACTTTTTTATCCAATGAAAATGTCTCCAGCAGAGATAGTGAAAGTATTCGGTAAAATATTTCTACCATTTATACTCATGTACGAGCTTTTTTATCCACCATACATTCTTATCTTCTTGTTCATGAAATTTTTGTCGTGCCCGTATCTACAAATATATACACAAGAGATAATACACACACATCTGCAACAAAATGCTCTCTCTCTCTCTCGCCATCATATACCCGTTAACATTTAAATACACAATGATAAGAGACTCCCACAACAACAGCAAACCCCAAGTTGTAACAATACAATGCAAATGTTTTGTTGTTTGGAGAGAAACTACTTTTTTTGGTAAGATACCAGGAAACTGCTCTATTATCTTGTATGAATGCGTGTCCATGAATAAAGCATAAAATTATCCTGGAGAAAGCTTGAGAGAGAAACATTAAAGCACACACTCACACAGAGAGAAGATCTACACCAAGTAAACCAAGCCACTAGAAAACTATAGTGTCTTCTTTTTTCACTCGTTTTTACACATGCAAACATGCATGGTAGGCAAAAATTCATCTAAAAAATGAAATACGAATCCTTCCTCTCTCTCTCTTGTAAATAGTACGTATATGATTACATAGCTATTTTCTCTCCTTGTGCTTCCTGTCTATATAAACTCCCGGCATACAACAATATCCCATCTCCAACTAAGCAACCAACCAAACAATTTTCTTGACTCATCCAAGAGGTCTGCGATTCTCATGCTCATCTTCTTTTTTTGTAACATTCTCCTATGCATTCTCTTCTTCTTCTCCTTCACAAATATATTCCATTATGAATGTATGTCCTTACACGCCAGCAACTCTACACACCACTTTCTTCTTCATCTACCAAACAGCTTTTAATTCACTTCCGCTCTCCTTGCTCAAGTGAAGTGACATGTGTGCCGTCACCATATACCATACAGAGCAGAAAGAGAGAGAGAGACGGAATCCCATATACCAAGCCACCAAGACCACTACGCCATGTTTTTCTCTTTCAGAGAGAGAGAGAAAGATAGAGAAAACAGCAAAACTATATATTATGAATGCATGTATTCATCCATTCATTCAATTCCTATTCAGCAATTCTTCCTCTTTGCTTGCATACTACTATATTTTCTCCTCCTCACGCTGAAAATTCCCTTTTCCCCCAAGAGACTTGTCTCACTGCCTTTCTCCCTCTCACTTTTCGCTTCCGCTTTCTCCACCAAAATACACACTGACAGAGAATTCCTGCTTGCTGCTGTCTCGCTCTTTCTCTCTCTCTCTCTTGGCGAGCTCAATGCAAATTCCATCTATTTAAATTCCATATCATTTCGTAATTCCGTTGTCGCGCCATACCAAATACCAACCAACTATTATCACCGTAATTATCCGAATTGTAATTTCTCTCGCATTCCATGTCAATCTTTAGCATTCTCTCGGAGTCCACGTTTTCATTGAAGCTTTTACGGTGTCAACATTTAACTGACAAATATTTTCCACTTTTTATCCCCCGTTTCCTCTTGTTCTTTATTTATTTTTCTTGAGCAAGACTCTGTTTCTGGTTGAATTACGTGGATGACCCCCTGCCGGACATAAAATGACCAATGCTCCTGGTGCGTAAACCATACTTTGCAAGAAAGGATGTCTCCAGAGATGAGAAGAGACATACAGAGAGATGTAGTAATTTTTTGCGTGTGGATATACAAACTAGTTATATCATTAGCCACACAACCGCAGTGTAGTCATTACACGGGAAAATGGGTAGTACAAGTCGTAAGTTCATTAGCTCTCTACCGTTTCTACTCACACAACTTCCTTTCTCTCTCTCTCTAAGCTTGTAAGATAGTTTGGGATGAAAGTTGCCGTTGTTATTTGTGGACCGCGTATACATGTAGCCCAGACATAATTAATGGTTATCCATTTCCCTTTTTGCTTGTGTGTAGGTAACCAAAAAGGAGAATAATCCTATCTATATTTCAATAGTGCTTGACCACATTAGCACTTTTTCTTAAGACAAGCCAAGAGAATGGCTGTCTATAAATTGGGCTAACAGAGAAAGAGAAAAAGAAGAAAAAAATATTAATTTGATGCGCCAAGATATTAGCCTTTTGTAGTTGGAAAACAAACGGAAATAAAGAGAGAGAGAGAGAAAGTCGAAAGGAATAAATAATGTTTTCATTACGATTTGCCCAATTGCTATTGCTCTTACGCTAGTAATTTATTATTAAAAGGGGTTTCGACTTTGCAGTTGGCTTGCTCTTCTTTTTTCTTATTCTTTCTTCAGCTCTCTTTACTCTCAAAGGCCTACTTTTTCACTTTGAATGAGGACCAGGCCATAGACTAGACCAGCAGGCCAAAAAGTCTTGTAGATTCGAAGCCAAGTAAAACGTTTGTTCTTTTTTCCTTCTTCATTTTATCTGTCTCTCTTTCTCTCGTGGAGCAATAGAAGAAGAACCTCAGAACAGCAAGGTTATCATTAGCCTCATCAGTAGTGAATTGTTAGGGCTACACACATGACTGGATGTGATGGGAGTTGTAAACGGAAATAAAGTGGAGGGCTAAAGGAGCCAATTTCTCAGAGTGAAGGTTTTTTCCCTTTCTTCAGAGACGAAACAACAAGAACAATTCCGATTGTCTTTGGGATAGTCCTTTAAAGGGAAAGAGAAAGGTTAGACCAGCAACCGATGAAGCTATAGAAGATCCTGTCTTTTTGTTAAGCATTTCCACACCCGACTAATTTATCAAGATGAAAAAATGGTAGTGGATTTATTTCGTTTTTTGTTGGATTTGTAGGATCCGTATCAGTTAGAAGGGTGTACTGTGTGTAGGTTAAGAGATTAGGAAACTACGGATATTGCATGATGTTATGTTCTATTGTTTTTTTCGAGTAAAATAAATAATGAGCTTGGCTAATAATAATAGTAATGAGAATGATAAAAGGGGGAACAATGAAACGAGTAAATGGTGTTAACAAAATAGGCGGAGAAAGTATTGCCACATAAAAAAGTTTTTTTTTTAGTTGAGAGAAAGATGGAAATTGGTATGACTGGCATTTTATCTTTTTGAATGGCTAAGAACCTAAGAAAGTAAGTAAAGCAGGGATAATTAATCTTCAAAAAACTCTCAACTTTATCTGTGGAGTTTCTTGTATTCATAGTTTAAAAGAATTTCCAGCCATGTTCAAATATCATAATGGAAGGGGAAGGCGATAACATGGTTTTCTTAGAGAGATGATTTATTGTGTAGACTTAATTCAGAAGCTGAGCGCGCGGGGTGAGAGACGCTGCTCCAGAGGAAAATGGGAAAAGCTTCTCCTCCAAAATCAGGAGAATTGCATCCAAGAAAACTTATTTCTCTTCCATCTATTCAAAAGCGAGAGAAAAAAAAGTTTTCTTCCTTTTCCCCTGCTGGCTTTCTTTTTCCCAGGAATAAGATATACACATAATAAAACATTATCTATTTATATTTCTATTTCTCAAGCACGAGGCTCCAGATGACTTAAACAAGTTGGCTACTAGAGAGATCTGAAAAATCTGAATGAACCCCGTGAATGCGGTATATATTCGTTTTTTTTTGCGAAATGGGAAATAAAACGAAATTTTTATTTGGAACAGTAGAGTTAGAAAATGTTCATAAAATGCTTAGCGGGAGTGTGTCTCGACGACATGGAAGGAATCGATCCTCTTGTACTGATGATTTTCCTTGACAAAACTTTTTTCTTGAACTCTCGCATTCTTGTCGTCATCATCACTTTCATTTTCATTCCATTTCCATTTTATTTCCAACTCGAAAAACTTTCTTGTCAAGTTTATTTTTAAGCTGTGCCTTGCAGAACGGCTATATAATATGCAATGTTGATGAGGAGGCGAACAGCGGAGAGCGGTCATAATATAAAAACGAGTGGTATTTCTTCTATTGTCAGGACAAACCATTACTGTTACAGCGTGATAATCATAATGATGTAACTTGTTTGAAGCTAGTTTTTATTTTGTGGCTCTCTCAAAATAGACACTGTTTTAATGGGGGAGCGGAAATGAAAAAAGTTGGATTGAGTGACAAGGCGATTAAAAATGTGATTATTGTAGATGACAGTATCACAATTACTTTGTCATCATTCCAAGGTTCGTTATAACTATATCATTACCGTTATCTGCTTTGTCATCTTTTATATTTAAAGCCGAGCTAAAATTGCATTTTGGAAGGGATATAAACGGTTTTACAACTTTTACCAAAATTGGAAACGACAAGTGGAGCATTAAAAATCTTGTTAATTATTTTGGTGAAATAAGTAATTTCCTCAGAAATGGTCTCGTTTCCTTTTAGTTCAACTCTAAAATAAATCTTTACACATTTTTTTTACAACGAGATAACCACGTCAGCATTTTTTTTGCAAGTGATTATTATCATCATAATAATAAAAAACGGTAGTGAAACAGACGCTTTATATTTCAAATATTTTTTTTTAAACTGGTAGTCTCTCCGGCATTTTCAATTTTTACAATCCTTTTTTTTCTCCTTTTTTTCTCTCTCGCCAATCGTAATAATAATATTAAAGCTTATTCCAGTTTCACACCCACTAAAATTTTACTACCGTCCCTTTTTATCTCTTTACTACCATCTCGCTCCGTTTCTTTGCACCTTCTCACCTCTCTCGTATAAATGTACATTTGAAGCTTTAGGAAATATCAGAAAATCCCAAAGCCAACTTAGCCAACATGCATTTTCTCTCCCATGAGCAAATGGCTTCCATCAAAACATGACGGTTGTATAGATGTGTAGCCCTATAGATAGTGCAAACCAGTCATTTCGTGACAGCCAATTCAAATCCAATCCAGTAGTCTTCAAGTAGAACACTCTCTCCACAGGAAAAAATATTTTCTCTCTCTCTTTCTGTTTCTCTTTTTCCTTTGCTCACTCACTTGCTCATTCAAGTGGCATCTCTCTCTCTCCTCTATTATTATTACTACTCGACTACACACTTCCCTCTTTTCTCACATCATCATCATCTCAGCTAATTACAAGTGGATATACTACACTACTCACTCATTCCTTTGATGATGATGATGTACTCGCCCGGCAGGAGCTTTCATAGGATCGCACATACCGACAGGAAACATCTTTTTTCTTGGCACTACTCCTTCTCTCGCTCAAAACTCTTCATCATCCCATCCTCATCATCCGATCCGACAATATCCATCAAAGCACGTGCTTTCTCTCCTCCTCCGCCACCACTCTAAAGCTTTCTAAGATGAACTAAAAGATGAAACGGATGGATCCCATCATTTCCATTCCCCCGCAAGAAATCATTATCATCATCGACATCATTTTTTTGTTCTGGTTTTCCGCCCACAGTCAGAGCAAGAAAAAAAGAATGTGATTCATTCAACACCAGCCACTTCTCTACACCCAGCTTCCTTCCTAAAAAAGCATCATCACTTATACATAACCAAAAAACTAAGATGCGCGCTCTCTCTCTCCCTTGTCATTATATATTCTCTCTTTTTTTCTTTAAAACAAGCCATAATGCTCTTAAAAGCTTCCTTCTGTTTTTTCCACATTCTTCCACCGTCCTTTTAAATGTTTCATGTGCTAACACACTCACACCCATCATCATTCACGACATCATCACCGATTCTTCCCCTTTTGTTCTAAATTTTAATCTGTTAAAAATATATATCTAAAATGAAGAAGAGTATCTCCTTGAAGAAAACCTAGTGGAAAGGAATGTACCATCAGGGCGACGTTTTCTGCCCAAATTTCAAGACAGACTTGTAGAAAATAAATTGACGTAATAAATAGGAGCTTTCGAACTGTATGGTGGGGAAAAATCAATAGTAAATTCTGATGGAGAATTTTTTTCTCCTCCACCACACCAACATCTCCTCCCTTTTTTCCTCCACCGAAAATTCCTCCTCCAAATATACCACCGTCAAAGCCAAAGCCGCCATCTGCTACCACCGCCATTATCAGCACGCATTTATTTTCAAGAGAAGGAAAGAAGAGAAAAGGGAATAAGGATCCTCTCAGGAATTTTTGCTTCTTTTTATACTTCTCTGCTGGTTTTTTGCGCTTTCTTCCCTTCCAGTCCAATTTTGATCAAGGAAGAAAACTAAAGAAAACGAAGAAATCTACAAAGAGAAAAACTATCATGGTGTGTACACTCATGTTTGAATGTCTGTAGCTGTCTTTGTTTCTATGAGGGAGAAATGGAGAAAGGAGGAGAAAGAGGAATTATTGGTGTATCGCTATATTTTTTCATCGTCAAGAAGAAACGATCCGATCCGCTGCTATACTTTCCTCTTTTTTATGCTGGTGTCAGCAATTTCCAGACAAAAAAAAGTACTTTTACCTAAAGTCCTATAGACATTTTGATGATGCCATTACACCAGACCATTAAACGATTTTCGGCAATAATAAGTACAACAAAAACTCCGGGGGCATTCACTGATCACGTCTATACTTGAGTAATTTTCTCAATTGCTTTATACTTCTAATCACAACGATAAAATTTGACTTTAAAAAAATAATTGCACTGCACGAAGGAAGCTCTCTAAAATAAAACCAGTGAAAATCGATACGTGCACTGCTTGAAGGGAAAAAAGGAGAGGCTAACTTTTCGCTTCTCTTCTGACATGGAATGGTCCTCCGTATTTTTTTATCCCTGTTTGTTTTTCTGTCTTGGACAATCTTATTTATTGTATACTTTCTCTCTCCTTATATAACTATTCCCTTTTAAAATGTTTGTTTGAACAAAGATGCAGGCTAAAGTTACGCATAATATATGTACGTAGTACTAGAGCGAAGTGAGTGTTGCCCCCAAGAGACATTCTAAAGTACACACACTCCACTGAACACACACATAGTCATCTCCCTGTTTGCTTTCCCAAATTCAGCTCTCTAATTTCAACAGATACGTATATCCTCTTCAATATCGATACATGTATCAAAACACAAAGCCCGAACGAATCGAACGAGAGAAAAATGACAACCTGTTTTCTTTTTCCTATGCAAAGTAGACTTGGAAAGAAAAAGTTTTCTCAACTTACATATGACATGTTTTGAAGGATTCACTTTCTCCACCGATCATCATGTTGATTCTATCATCATCATCGTCATCATCGATAAAGTTTCTCTTTTTTTCTGCTGTTGTCGCGTTTTCCCCGTACCTCTACCCTACCGTTGTCGTTTTCTCAAGGTCCTTGTCAAACGTGTCAAAGTATATAAAAAAAGTTTTTCTTGTTGAAACCCACAAAGAAGAACCTCAGCTGCTGTCGATATATGTACGCTCTTGTTTCTCTCAGAGAAAGTTTTTTCTTTTGATGGGTGAAAGCAATGTTGTGACAGTGAGGAATATGGGAACAATTGAGAAATGCGACATGTAGAATGCGGCGCGCCAAAAATGTATGAGGAAAGTGATCCCACTGAAAATATGACCAGGAGGGAGAGAAAGTAGAAAGTCTTTCTGTTAAAAAATGCATCATTCCAGACCAGACGCACGAATGGACACACACAAAAGAAATATAAATAATATACCTAGATAGTAGACGAATGACAAAATAAAAGTCATGATGTAGCTTCAGCTTTCCTTCTCTGTTCATTATTGTGTGCGCTCTGCTACATAGGCTTGCACACATTGCATTCTTTATTGCATGGAGAAAGTTGGGGTCTGTGTGCTAAAAAAATTCTGCCATATACAAAGTCCTGCAAATACAGTACCGCCGCCGCTGCTACTGCTGTAAAATTTAAAGGGAGAGAAAGTGGGAGACAGTGAGAGAAAGTTTATTTTCTGCTCTTTTGTGTTCCGCGATATAAATGTGAGTGTGTGTGGAGAGGCAGTAAAGTAATGTGTCACTGCCAAAACAACTCTGATGCTGTTAGCGCGACTCTCTATCTCTCTCGTTCTCTCTGTCTCTGAGAAAAGCAAATTGGTAGTTTCAATAGTTTCATGCAAACATCAGAGAATACACAAACATCTCTTAAAGCACGGGGGTGGAAAATATTTCCCGGAAATTGGCTTCTCAGAGAAACATTGTTTCCGGATTTTTATTTTTCCTGGGAAGATTTTTTTACCCGGAGGGTATACACACTTTATATTTTGCTGAAATGTGTTTTCTCTATTTGTCTTTTTATAGTTTTAGAGCAATGTTGCCTTATACAATGATAGGACGACCTATAAAAACGAGAGTTCACCATTATCAACTCCCACTTTCTCTTTTTCCCTTCTCTCTCTGTTGTTGTTATACTTTTACTTTAGTGCTTTTTGGATGACTGTTTCTATGACTGCAGTAAGAAAAGCAGAGAGCATCATCAACATCATCATCTCTACAGATTCAGAACGAACGAGGTTTTAGACCACACAAAACCACCATACCCCCAGCATTCCCACCACCACTACTTTCTCTCGTCTTCTCCTTTCTCCAGCGAATACCTAGTGAAAACCACCTCTTATGGTATTCACGAGGCAGAGAGGGTCTTCTTCATGAAGATAAATGGATGATGTTTCGAAATGTAGACACTGACAACAAGTATCTCCTTCCATACTACCCATTCAAATACAGTAAACTTTCTATTTTCTACTCTCTCTGCAGTCAGTACATAATGCTCATCATTCTGAGCAACAAAAAATTTTTCCTTTTGTATCAACTTGTCGTCATCAAGGCAGAAAAAGTCCATGGAATAGAGAAAACGTGTATATTTGAGTACTAAAAAGTTTGTTCAAAAAGTCTTCTCCACTGACTCGATGAACTCTCCATAAAATTTTGTTACTCCTTTACCTCAAATATATTTTTCTAGAAGGAAAGAATCTTTTGAGAGGATGAAGGTGAAAACAGCAGGACATTTTCCTTTGACAACTGTGTACACACTCGATATTTTGTTGTTGTTGTTGTTGACTTTATAAAAAAGTTATTATGAAGGGAGGTAAAAAAAATGGTTAATCATGGATGATGATGAGGAGGAAGAGACTAAGGGGAAAATATTATGATGGTTTTGAAGAGGAGAAGGAGGATGTTGTAAAAAATCAATATTTTGCTCAGAAAATTTTCATAGACTACGACTATGCGCTCAACGTTATTTTTATGGGAGAATGCATACATATAGCTTGAATTGCTGGCTGATATTGTGGCTTGGTTTGAGCCAAGAACAAATGTTTATGGATGGGGAAAAGGGTTACGTCATGCCTAGATGTTGTCCTTCTCCTCCTACTTGGATTCCATTTGACTACAACAACATGACCAGCCAAACCGGTCTTGTAATATTTTTAGTTTGTTTTTTTGGGTGGTGGTGCCAGCAGGAAATTTTAGGAGAGACACGGTTATTTTGAGATAGAAAAGAGGTTGACGAGATGCATTATGCCATCATCTCAGATTACATTTTGCATACTAATTTTAAGGACGAGGACAACAACAACGAGAGAGGAGGGGAAAATAGAAACAAAATTTTCTCTGTACTCCTTGTCCTTTCACGATGATGAAGCAAAGCTGAATTTTTGGAGAAACGCATAATCTAATGCATGCAAATGAGATAAAAAAGGAAGTATTATTTATGCTCTGCCGTTTTTACGACTTTTTTTCTTGATATACCTAACCACGTTTCCTTATAGTGGTAGTCCTGTGGATTGAAGACAAAAATCCTCCTTCAATTTCACTTCCGCTTTGGTGCACCAAAAGAAGAGAGGATAAAGATGGATGAGAAAGAAATAAAATGGATGGACGATGGAGAGCAGATCTAGAGAAAAGGGGAAAGAAACCAACATCACCGGTTTCTTCGGTCCACTGGCTGGATCAGCCAGACAGACAGGATTTTCTCCGTTTTTTTTTATATATTCGTTCAGTTAAACTGTTCCACTTTTCTTGGAATATGTGCATAATAAGCTTATAAGATGGGAGCTGAAGAATAAAGAGGAAAAACCATAAAATGCTGTGTGTATGTTTGGAAGTGAGATAATGTCTTTGTGCACATATATGAATGGAAGCATTGATATCATTGGGATTTGAATGGGCGTCGTCCAACGTATAGATCTTCTTGAGACGATTTTGATGACGATAATCCCTCAGATTTCTCACACATCGAAGAGGAAATAGCAATAGAGCAGTGAATCGTACACGACTTACAATGGCTATAGAAAAAGCAGCATAGAATTTTTTTCTTCTCCTTTGCCTTTAGCTTTACAAGGAAAAGGATAAAGAGAGAGAGAGAGAGGGAGAAAGACGGAGATGAAGATGATGGAAATGATTTCCGCACGGTTGGTCAACATTTCTATCTTTTCGTTTTCTTTCTCCCATTCGGAGCGAAACCATTCGTGCAACCTTTTGCTCGTTCATTTTACTTGGGTTGGTCATCATCATCATTTCGCAGTACGTTTGCTACAAACCTATATAATATTGCATCATCATCAGCAGCTTAGTATATACATCAGTTAGTGAAGCAATGAGCAGGAGGATACACAAAAATACAGGAAGCTTCTTGAACAGATATAAAAAAAAATTTACATTCCTTTACCCTTATTTTACTCGCATTTTTTCCTTCTTTGGAATCATTCCTAAATGGCATCATGCTCTATTCATTTCTATTACCTCTCGGGAAATGGTTTCTACCTAATTACATAGGTCATCGTTTATGAACGACCCCATAAAATCGTATATACTTTCGATACATTTCTATATGTACACGTTCATTCCTGCTCACCGACTCACTACATGACAATTTCGAATTGCCAATCGCCAAGTCCAGTGAAAGCTTTTCGCTCGAGACAGACACAAAGGAGAAAGTAGAGAGAAAGTACTATAGTTTGCTGTATACGCCATCCTTTATCTTTTCGGATGAGTAACCAGCCTGCACACATACACAACCACCACTTACGTCTTTCTCTCTCTACTTTCTCCAGAATACAATCGATTCTTTTACTGAATACCTTCAACTAAGTTTATTATCCCGAAAACTCGTCTCTTTATCCCACCAAAAACACATACATACATTTAAAGAGCTGCATATCTCTCCCTCATAATGATAATCATATACGCATCAACTCCTCCTCCATTCCAACTCTTTATTTTCTCTCCAAACTTGTCTACAGATGATATCCACGTACGTAGGTACATGTACAGACGCAAATATCACGATCATCGAGAAAGAAAAAAAAACTTTTTTTATTTCCCAATCCAATCACCATCATGATCCCCATCGACTTTCCCTTTCCATTTAGTTCATCAAAAAACGACAAGTTTTACTTTTATCGGTTTTCTTTCCCTCTCATATAATCATCTTTTCTCCCATCTAAATCCTCCCACCCAATTTTTTCCTCATTTCTTCTTCTGCATTCAATCTCCTAATTAAAAACTCTTTCAATATTCCTTCTTTTTTTTATGAAGAGAGAAAAAATGAGTTTCATCATTACAGCGAATATATTTTTTACATCTCGAGTGAACTCATTCGGAAAATATATCAATGGCATAAACCATTCATTTAGATCTAAGCACATGTGAAAGAGAGAAGAAGAAGCTATGGCTGAATTTCCCCGTTTCCAAGTCAACTGATCCATGCACTTTCTCTCACACACATGCCGTTCCCATTATTATTTTCTTTCTTCACTGCTGTACCCATTCGGAAAAACGACACAAGGAGATAAACGAAGCGCAAAAATGTATTCTTCTTATTTCTTTACCACTATATACACACGCGGGCAGACTATACATATAGTCTGCCCGCGTGTGCCACACTGTTTGTTAGAGTCTCTTACAAGCTTTTATCCTCTTACTTTCACTCCCCATTTAAAGACAGCTATAATAATTCTGATGCCCGAGAATATATAACGTACATAATCTAATTCAAGCAATGCCTCTTACAATTTCTCTCTTTTTTCAATCGATATGAGCAGATATGTTTTTTTTCATTCAAGTTTGAATGCATGGCACTTGTGAAGAAGAAAAAGAACATTCATTCTAAGAGGATATCATTTGCCATTTATTTTTTTGTCGGGGGAGTAGCAGCAGTAAGCAGTTGAGTGCCGGAGATGGGATGATGGGAACAGTGAAGAAATGTAATGAGCAAAGAGAGTCTTTTCTCTTCTTAGCGCTTTCTCTCTCATGTCACTCATTCACTTTCACTCTATTCCTTTCTCTATCTCAAGACATGTCCCCTGTTGGGAATTGCCTGCTGAAAAAAATGCCGATAGCGCAATTTCATCTTACTCTTCTGCTTACGGCACAAATCTTTTAACAGTTTTCAATAGTTTTCATTTTATTTGGATGAATAAAATGGAGATGCGAAAAGTGAAAGCACTTCATTAAACCATTTTTTTCCTTTGGGTGAAAATTGATTTTTTTGTTATAAGATTTATTCCTTTTTTTACAAAAAAAAGATTTCCATAAAAAACAGGATGCCCTTGAGACAGATTTTTTATCTCGAAAAAATAATACCACGCATGCGAATGCGTGGAAAAGAAACAATTTTAGAATTCCACATGCATCTCAACCGAAAAGATAAAAGTGCATCGATTGCATAAAAAAACTTTCACCGTTAATCAACATTTTATTTTCCTTTAAAATCCATAATGGGTTTCAAGAATATCGTGAAAACTGGAAGATTTTCTTCTCCTTTCCCGTCTGCCTTCCCATTCAGTTGAAATAAAAATCACTGAAAATAAAATGAGGTAGTCAGGCTCCACATATTTATACTGATATGTGAGAGACGATGAAAAGAGCAAACATCTTTCATGACGAGACACACACACACACGTTAAGTCGGTTCTATGGCTGCTACTACTTGTTCTATTTTTGAAGGATCGTAAAATGGAAAGCTAAAGCCACAAAGAGAGCACAAGATTGGATTTTGCACGGGAATAAAAAAAAACCGAAACTGCGAAGAGAAGAGGACAAGTAAAGCTTGAATATATGTGTGAGAGCACATCGAAGGCAATTTATTGACGGGTTCTCGTTTTTTTCTCTCGAGACGTTTTCCCTCTTCACAGAAAAGAAGAATGATATCTCACAAGGTACGCATCTCACATATCACTAGAGTTAAATCCTGAAATTTGCACTGTTAAAATCATACAGACACCTGACACCCGAAAATCTTCCCTTGTCAGATTTTGAACGACGATGAAAACGATCATCACGATGACATTCCCATCCTCTCTTGCGCTTCTCCATCTAACCCTTTTTTACCAAACGCTCACTTCCTTTTTTAAAGGTGACACCTTTTTTCAATACTATGAAGGTCTAAGCTCACCCACATACAATCCCCATTTTTTTGCATACATATACCCCTTTTCTCTAATAACTATAATAATAGTAATTTTCATAGAACTTTATTATTCTGCATCGCGAAAAAAACATGTAAGGACAATACCGTGGCGCAACAGCACTCTTCACATTTTTCCTTCTTCTTTTTTAACCAAGAAAGGCTCTTAAGAGGATCTTCTATTTCTCTTCAGAAAACTCCACTAATATTCTCAACGCTTTCTCATTCTTCTCTCATCTTTTCATAGTCGAGAGAGTGTTCAGCCACCATTGCAGATTCTGTATTAGCCGCCTTTATTGGATATGACGAGGACGACAATGATGATCATCATCAGTACTTTGATGATGTAATATGATGCGATAGGCTGCGATCCTTTTTTTAATGCTTTCAACCAACCCATGTATACACTCCCTACTCCCATCATCCTACAGTACTAAGGACACACGCAAAGAGAAAAATCCAATATCTTGTGAAAAAATGAGAATTATCTGGAGGGTGTTTGCTTGTCGTTACCGTTGCGAAAACATTGTCACTCGACACCGGATTATATAAATATTTCGCTAGAACACCGACACCACACACACATACACACGTCTTTGAACATTATTTTTGCTTTTTTTGTTATTCGCTGGAGGCGAGTATTTTCACTCCTTTCATTTTCAATTTTTTTTTTGCTTTCTGATGACGATAATGAAAATCTTTTTAAAGCTTTTACTAATAATATACATTATAGCTGGGTAGGCAGACGAAAAACGTATGCATATTTTTAGGTAAATGACAGACTATATACATATGAGAAAATCCAATCTCGTCCTAATCATCATTCTTAGCTGATGCTTATTAAAGGCATATTTTCAAAGCAGCTTTCACAAGTCAATGGTTAAGGTAAAAAACATAATCATGCAAGATAACCGAGAAAAGTTATTCTCCAGAAGATAAACAAGCAGGAACCTATAGAAAACATGGTACCTGCATGCTAGACACATTTATCCTCTTCTTAACTTTTCTCCATGAAAAAAAGCCCACACACCGTCAAACTTTCTAGGAGAAAGCTGTAGTATTTTTTTCTCTCTCTCAAAGAGTAAAACTCCCAACGGAGCCGCATGCATGGAGTCTGACTTTCTCCTCGGTTACTTTCTCTATCCTCCTATATCTCTGTCCATCGCTCCTCACACACACACACACGGATAACTTACAAGAAGCACTGTGCACATGGCAAGGCTATTCCAGATCTTATTCATTCTCTGCATCATAATCATCATCATCATCACCGTCCTCATGATCATCGCCAGTTTAACTTTTTTTCCTTTCTCCCTCTCTTTTCCGACTACTGCATAAAAATAAGCTCATAATACGAGAGAAAATAGTCTAAAAGATAAAGAGATGCTGCATTGAAAATGGGAAGACTGACGAAAAAAAAATTCAGAGCTGCGTTGTTGTTTTTTCCTTCGGTGGTCATGAATCAGGTTAATCTTAATATTTAATGGGCTGCACGGCATATATAACAGTAGCAAGGAGAAAAAACGCAGGCACGGACAAACCATTTTGGAGTGAAATCCAGAGAAAAAATAAATAAAAAAGGAGGCAGAGAGAGGCTTGAAGCGAAGGAGAGAAAGCTTTAAGAAAAAAGGGGGAGGGAAAAAATAACAACATAATAATGTATCATATGTATGCATGCAAGGAAGCGTATGTTTTTTTTGTTGCTGCTGCTTTCACTCTACTGCCGCTTTATTTTTTATGTGCAGAAAAAAATATATGCTTTCTCCTTACCAAATCGATAAGCTGGGATAATCTCAAGCCAAGTCGGACGAGGACAGTTTGTGTGTTGTTGGAAACGGGTCGGATGAGCCGGTTATAGTTACTCAGAAGATCGTCGTAGAGCCGCTTTGCGTCGGGATTCCCGTGACATGTGGGATACGCCAGGGAGAGGAGCACGAGACTGATGTAAAAGTAAACTTGAATTGTTGGGGAGGAAAATGAGAGCGGGGATGAGGAGGATGAGCACGACGAGGAGAATCGACTGGATGATGATGACGATGTTGAGGTGGAGAAGGGGGAGGAGGAGTTGTGGAGTCTGTGAGGATACGATTGCTGGTGGGGATTTCTCCAGGGGAGCTTCCGTTTTATGGAAAACAGGGGATGATAACCTTGTCTTGTCCGGGGGAGGAGAGGTGCACATGAGGTTGGAGATGAGCATTGTGTTGTGTACAGCAGGGCAACCTGAATTACACAAAAAATTAGAGAGAGAAAAAAAATGTTTAGAGACTTTATTGCATTTTAATTGGCAGGATTTTATGTCTGTTTAATGTCACTGGGATTTTCATCTGGGTTGTAATTGCAGTTTTATGACAGAGGCAACAAATCAGTGAGAAGGAGAGGAACACACATAGCAGCTGCTACTTCCTCCTAATCTCAAACTAATTGATTCCCTCATAAAATGGGAAAATGAATGAAGGAATGAACCCAACAAAGGGAAATCGAGCGGGTATGAAATTTTCTCCGTTTTCAGAGAAACTCTCATCTTTTGACAAGATAAATTTATTAAGTAGGTGGAATATGGATACTATACGTAACTACTGGTAAATGTAGCTCTAGCTCTTACCCTCCCACATCCGTTTCTTCTTGGATCACTAGGCATTTCCTTTCTCCTCTCTTCAGAGTTGTCGGCCTCATTTTCCTTTTGGTGGTGTTGCCTTCGATGGTGGTGGCGGTGATGATGTTGATGATGAGGATGGCTGTTGTCTCGGAGCCCAATTCCATGAAGCATTAGACAGTTGTCGTCGTCATCTTTTTCAACATAACTATAATTTCTTCTATTATTACAAGTACTACTGCTATCATTATTATTATTATGCTCAGAATCTCCGTACACCACTAGTTTTTGCTCCTCTTTGCTCTTGCTGCCGCTGCTCACATTCTTCCTCTTTTTTCTCACTGCTGAGCAACAACTCTTGCTAATGTTCCTTCTCGTTGAGCCTTCTCCACTACTACTAGTTTTACTTTCACCAGTTATTATATTACAACTATTAGTTATTATTAGTGCTTTCCTCCGTTTGGGACTGTTATTACTAGTGAGGGCAGTGGTAGCAGTAGTAGGATTGCAACTGCTTTCACTACTATTGCCAGGACAACAAGTCCTGCATCCACTCCAAAAGTAGTCCAAGACCGGCGGCAGTAGAGACTCAGCAGAGGACGACAATGATTCCAGCGCTGCTACTGTCTGCTGTTTCCTCATAATGCCATTATTACTATTATTTTTGTGACGAGGCGGTTTGTGAAGAGGTTGCTGATGTTTTTCTTGCGAAAAGAATAGGGAAGAGGAGGACGACGACAACGACGTTGGAGGAGACGTTCCTGGAGTCAACATTTTTATTTCTCTTGTGATGATAACTGTCTGCTCCTTTCTCTTTTCTTTCTCTCTATACACGCTCTCCTTTCTCCTCTAAGCTTTTTTGGAGATGGTCCAGCAGCTCAGCTCAAAAAGAAATATATACAGAAAGAGAGAGGGAATGAATGTCTCGTGAGTGTACGTGAGGACGTGCTGTACTATGTCTTTTGATATAGAGAATCGAGAATTCTTTCGTAAATGTTATCCAACGTAAATGAAGAAAAACTTGGGATCGCTTTTTCTCCAAAAGTCCAATGAGTCCAGAAACATATATGCAATAAATACGTGGAGTAGCGAATATAGCCACTTGATAGAAATACCAGAGTTTTTGCTTTCTCTTTTCTGTCCCTCTCTCTCTCTCTCTCTGGTGAAAGGAGAAAAAAGTTGGCAATGAGAGAAAGTACAGTTGCAGAGGAGCAAAGTTAGTATTATCGGTGCAGTAGTAGAAGAAGTAATAATGAGCTTTTTCCTCCCATTATGTAACGAGTATATGTGGAGAAATGGGACTGATGTTGGGGGAAAGAGATGTGAAACAATAATATAAAAAAAAGTGGGAAAAGTATGAAAAAAACTTTCCTCTTGGAAAATGAAACTAAAATTGGTTTATATCTTTGATGGCATTATTACGACAGGGAAATATGCATGCAATTTTTAACGAAGCATTTTTGTAGTGAGGTGAAAGTAAAGTGAAAGTACAAACTTATAGTTGAGGTTCGGTTTTCTGTACTGCGAAAGAAGAAAATTTGTTCCACTTTTTCAAGCTGATTTAAATCCCTTCTCTGCAAGTGAGTTGCGATGCTCGAGTAATATTTGAATTTTGTATGAAAAACGACTGGCTGGTAAAAGTTGGAGGAAATGAGAACGCATACAAAGTGTAGATTTCTACTGGTGAGCTACACAAGTGGCAAGACATTTATTAAGGATTGGGGAATAGTAATGACTTGGCAATGACGACGATGATGATGGGCAAGAAATATGCGTGATCATATCTCCTCCACAACCACTACAACAATATCCACATCATTACATGCCAGTATTGTTTCCCATTATGCTTCTCCTCTCCATATTCCGAATATACACTTTATCCGCTCGCATCATCACGACGACGACCACCATCATCATGAGAAAATCCTCTCATATTGTGTGTATGTGTGCGGAGAATTGAGCTCAGGAGAGAAAATATGAAAGTTGTTTGAGCTTAGGCTTCTGACGATACTGATAATTTTGATTGCCTCTCTCTTTCTCCGTCTGTGAGCTTTTTCCTCAGTCCATTAAAAAGCTTTCACAAGCTTTACATATCAGTGGAGAGAGATGGAATGAAAGAGAGGGACGATGAGGAGGAAAGCACACACTCACACTCAAAACAGTTCACTGCCACCTTTCTCTCTTCATGCTTTCACCACTTCACCGCACAAGCTTTATAATTGTTCCCTCCTCACAAATACTCTGTTTCCTTTTAATTCCGATGCAAATGCATGCAAATTCTCCGGTTCAATCATTTTTTTACTCTTGCTTTCTTTCCTTTTCCTTTCAGGTGAAAGCAGTGCAGATGTGCTTTTTCTTGTTTTGAATAGATCATGCCGGCAGCTGCATATTACGTCATTCTTAGCAGGATTCCATGAGCACACAGAATATGAGAAATGGCAAGTCAAATTTTTTCTCTCTCTCTTTCCGTTCCCTCCAAGAAGCAAAGAGATGGAAATAAAATGCTGGCTGCGTCTTCCCACAAAACAATGTTTGCTTCCTTTCTGGCTTACAACTTAACCACCAACATTATTGCCACAGTCGTTATTTTACAAAACAGACACAGACACACACTCAACTGTTAACAGAAAAAGAGCCAGAAAAAGGGAAACAGGATCGATAAAATAGTTTCGGGCTTGTGCTCCTCTCTCACTTATTCCTTCACGCAGACAGATACAGATACAACGTGTACATATACCAAAATATTCAGAGAAAAAATTTCACTGCAAAATGGGACGACAGATGAAGAAGATGGATACAATCCCTAAACAAAGTTTGTGTGTAGCCAATATGCAAAGATGCAAAGAAGAGAAATAAATTCTTTAAAAACCTTCACTTTTTTCACACATGCATACAAATATTCCAACAAGAAACAGATAATCCCTTTTAAAATCTTATTACAACTTTAATTTTCACTTAATTTTATCCTTATTTTTGAAAGAAAAAACAATATGAGCAAATTCAGTTAAATTTTATGATCGCACCAGAGTCACATGTGTGCAGAGAACACTCACACTGAAGAAAACGAACTGTTCACCAACCGTGAAAACCGTTATTATTTGTTATGCCCTATAGGGATCATAATAGAGTCACATCGTAATAACAAACAATGTATGTATGCCCAAAAAACGTACAGATTTTTTTCTCCTTCTGTTTGCTAGGTACAAGTTCCAACGTAACGTTCCTGTCCCACTCTTACTACTAGTGTGGTATATGTGTGTGCTCCTTTTTTTGCCGTTCGGTCGACGTTACTCACAGACCGTTCTTCTGTAAGGACCATCATCTACTGAACCAGAGTGAGCGGCCGATGGGATCCTCCTAAAAATACTACTAGTGTAGCACACCACCACCACAACAGCAGACACACACACTCACATCTTCTCGCACACACTCAACAGTACAAACTCCCAAACATATTTTCTCCACACACAGAAGGAAAAATGTAGGAGCTCACATTAGAAGCAAGTCTCTGGCTCGGATCTATATAGCGAAAATACTTACAGCACATCTGCAGCAGAAAGAGGCAGGAGCAAAGCCAAGAAGCACAGAGGAACATGAGAGCATCATCAGCTAAAAAACGGGAAGGAGAATTGTGTCTACTATGTTTGCTCAGCAGATTCCCTGCTACACATTTTCTCCCATGCACCATCTGTACATTTTGAGACTACTATGCTTTCCCTTCATTCTGAAAATTCCATGTTGCTTTCCATTCCTCTCTCTCTCTCGTCATCATTTTCTCTTTTCTTTTTGCAGTTGAACGTTCAACCTTTTCATTCATTATTATATTTCATTTTCCACGTTTTCTTCTCACTCTGGAACATTTTAAATGTCGGGGAGATTTATGTATATTTCGGGAAAATAACCGGTTGATTTACGTGATATATCTGCTTTCAATCATTAGGAGAATGGAATGATGCCGATTTAGTGATGGTGGAAAATATAGCATGAATTTCAATGTGGGAAAAAACGGGATGCTGAAGGAGAAGTGTGCAAAATAAACAAGCTCTTTTGTTTCTTCCCAACTTTGCATCATGTTTCCTTCTCGAAGAAATGGATGGAAAATTGGGAGGGTGGGGAAATGCACACTGTTTACTAAGCCACGGAACAGCGAATGCAAATAAAAGATAAAGGAGGAAAGAAAAACGAATGCTTTCTCCATTCTTGGAAAAGCATGGGGAAACATAAGCAAAGCAGGTTAAATAAAAGTAAATGGTGTTGCGTTGAAATAGATGGATTCAACGAGAAAGTAAATTGATGGTGACGGAGAGAGGTATCGAGAGTATTGCTTTGCTTATCTTGGCATTTTGTCTATTGTTTGAGGAGAAACAACCAATTTGGAGGTCCATCTGAGAAAAAAAAAAGATTTTTCTTTATGGACCAGAAGATTTCTACTGTCAATATTTTGAAAGAAATGTGAATATTCCTGGGTAGGTTAAGAGAAAAGATGGCAGGTACTTTCATGTTTTTTACTTTCTCCTACCTTAGTACCTGCCTACACTAGGTTTTGTTTATGTGGTAATGACGTGCTCAACGTTTCTCCTCTCAAGCCTGTTGCAGTATGAAAGTATACGAGCACTTGAGGTCCTTACTCTATACGTTTTTAAACGAGGCAGTCATTTCGCTTTTCACTAAAGCCATATATGTGTAGCAAGTAAATATGGAGAGAGGGAAAAAGTGTATCCAGGAATGAAAGGAACGAGGTAGGTGCACTAACCAAGATAAGGATGGTGAAAGAAAAAGGGGAAAAAATTGGAAAGAGAGCGAAAACTCGCCTTCTCCGAAGTTTGTATCAAGGCGGACTTCCTTGTTCTTCCTGAGGAGTATGCACACCATGTGCCACAAAAAAACTATCAAAGGGTTCCACCCAGCCTTCTACCATACCACCATCTCCACCACTACTCCTTTTTACTACTACTTTCACTACAACTCTACTACAAGAGATTTTCTCCGTAGAAAACTCTCACTCAAACACACATACTCACTGTCTCCTTCTTTCACTCGAGAAGAAAGACACAAAGTCTGCTGCTCTACAAAGAATAATATGGATTTCTTTAAAGAAGAGAAAGTGAGTGAAAGTTACAACACTAGTACTAGTCATAATACTTTGTACCCTGTAAAGAGAGATATACCCTTAAAACCACATGTAAAAAAAGAAAGTAGCACTTATTGTTTATATAATATATTCCTTGCATATAAAGACATGGACTTTCTCTCTCGCCAGCTAGTAGTACCAAAAATAGCATGGCCTCGCTCCTTTTCATAGTGATCGTCATTCTTTCTCTACTGCAGCAGCAGCGGCAGCAGCAGCCGCCAGAGTACCACCACTGAGGCAACATGATGGTACTTTCTCTTTCTCAGCTTTTCACTAAGCTGGTGTTCCTTTCTACCCTTCTTATAGAAAGAAGGACAGTTAAGTATACTAAGGTGGAAGTTTTTCTCTCCTTTTTTTGAAGAAGCCAGAGTAATATGTTGGTAAAGAGAGAGAGTGAATAGTTGCGAAAGTACCTTGGAATGAAAAGGAATGTAGGGAAAGCCAAATATTATATTTCGCTCTGAAAATTAAGTACGTATACTGTTTGAACACTGTAAAATATATGATGCGTTTCATGAAACGTTACTTCAAAAAAAGATGTACAAGTTTTTGTGTAACTGTGAGTTAAGAGCAGTATTTTTTCGGGTGCCCTATTTTTCTTATTTCCAGTGTGCCGCTTTTTTTCTCTCTCTCTCTTGGCCATGGCGTATTTTCTTATTCTGGGCGGGATGGCATGATAATGCAGCTTTTGACTCCAATCTACTTTCCTTTCCCATTTACTTTCTTAGTGGTAGTTTTTTTCTCCTTTCCCTTTCTGAAGTTAACTGGGTTTTTGTTTGTGACGTGCACGTATGTATACATTTCTTCACACACACACACAGAGAAAAACACAACAACAAAAATATATTATAAACATATATATCTCATTCAGTGTGGTGAAAGTACCCGTGAAAAAAGTACTTTCACCATGGAAAGTCATACATAACCTCATCATTTTCATCATGGTGGCCATCATCAAATGACACTGTTGCCAAACTACATTACATCATCACTTTCTCCAACACAATAACTTTCACTTTATTTCCTAAACCCTCGCTGTATAGCCCCCCACTTGAGCGAAAATTTCTGGTCTTGTTTCTCCTTTTCAGCGAATCTACTCTGGCATTCCCACTGACTCCCATAAATCCACACATCAACCTGTTTTAAAATAAAACTTTTCTAATAAATTGCTTTCCTAGTTTCCTCCTTGCTTCCTTTTTCTTAAAGTTGCCCATGTGTTTTGGCCGTTTTCACTTTTGATGCTCTTCCAGAAGAAAACAGGAAACGCCAGGAAAGGAAAAACTCGTTTCCTCGGAGTGCCTATCACTCTTTTTTAAAATTGTTATAAATCTAGCGTTCATGGTGAGCCATTTCCTGTTGATGTGCAGAAGACATGGTAAAAAGGGAAGGTTCCTTATCTCCCATAAAAATCATTCGCGTTGTTGCACTTTCTACATACTAATTACTGTCTCAACACGGTCTGGTAGGTATACGCCCAAAGCAAAAAAAACTGAATTATCTGATAGACTGGTCACTCACTCCGTCAACGTTTATAACAGACAAGTAGTTTTTCTGTCCATCCATCTCATTGACACAAATTACATCATTTTGTGTTCCAAAGGGACCTCCCAACGTGATCAAAAATTTTTTTCATGATCATTTCTCACCACACCCTTCCTCCAAACTTAATTACTCGTAAATAATGCATTAAAATAATTCTTCCTACATTTCCGGTGATTCCACAGGAATCACTCATCCTGAAATATTCCCATTTAATTTAACCCTTTCGATTTGGCTCGTCTCCATTCTATCCCAATTTTTTCTCTGTTTGTGTACATACGCGCAGTGCAACAACACTTGACGAATAGTCCGGTGCCATAATCATCAAATGAAAAATATGCATTTTTCTCCTGCCTTCTCTTCCTCTTTGCTACTTTCTCTGTACCTCACCCCCTCTGGTAAAATGGAAGAATGCCTGAGTGGCTGTGTGATGTGGCAGGCAGGCGAGATGATCATTAATCATGTGATTTGGGACGTGGAGCGTGCATACACATTGCATATATACGTATATATATCGCTCAAACAGCAAACCAAGCACCCGTAAAGAACTTTCTCCCGCAACAGCATCAGCTTTCTCCTTCTGCTGCGGTGTATCTTGACTAACCAACTGAGTAGGTGAATGAGTGACTCAACTTTACTTGTGTAAAAAATATGACGATGATTACACCAACTTTTTTTGCCCTAGTGTAAGCACCAAACAAACTCTTTTGCAGCTTATTAGATCCAGTTTTTATAGCCCCTCAGCCATATCACATTTCCTACAGGTTCCACAGAAAAGCAAAATAGCAGACCACCAGCACCACCGAAAAACACACCGGTTCCTTTTTTCCATCGTAAAGAATGTGTGGCTAATCATATTGTATAAATTTAAACGGAAGCAGAGAGCCGTGTTATTACATTATGTAAATTAGTAGCAAAAAGGAGTGATCACACAAGAAATACACAATTTTTGTCTCAATGTGTAAAGGAGGAAGGTCTTATATGCGTATATGCATGTACCCTCCTCAAAGTATCTAGTAGTGTGGTCTATGAGTGGTGTTGTATTGAGAGAGAGGTGATGAAGAGAGAAGGAGAAGCAGTAAGAAGTGTAATAGTATGAAGCATGAATGCTTGTTGTTGCGACTTGGATGAGAATCGAATAACGCTTTGCATTTCCAATAAGCTTTGATGCAGGTACACAATAGTTAGGGTTAATTGAGAAAACCAAAAAATCAGAATTTATTCTGAGAGAATATAGTTGACTTGAAACGACATGATAATATGTACTTGCTATGAATTGATACACAAGTAATTTGCACTAGTGCTAAATAACGAATTGCATAAATGCGAATACCAAAATATGCACTAGTGCTAAAGAATAGAATTGACAAAATTGGTAAGTTGCGAACTCGCAATAATGACTAAAAGACAAAAGTGTAGACTATAGCTATAGTAAGTACGTACGTAGGTTTGAGCTCTCACCTTTGCACTAGTACGAAATGATAAAAATGACTTGATAACTAATTGCTACTTATGACTATGATCTACTACAGTACATTAATAGTAAGTAGAAATGACTGACTAAAATGTACAGAATATAGAGAAGTAGTATTGCAAATAACTCCGAAAACCAAATCTCGGAATCGACACAAGTTATGGGCATGTGTCGCAATAATAGAGACAATCAGCACCCGCCGATTATTATATGGCTGCGTGCGTTCCGAGATGATAATACCATAGAAATATACAGTTCAGAAAAGAGCATCAATTGTGGCTTTATGAGTCATGAGCAGAGGTCTGCGAACACAATGTGTTTACCACCAAAGTGGTCAAACACGTGGTGTGTTTACCACAATTTGGGTGTTTT
>JAQIXX010000766.1:0-47321 GCA_034700605.1 Willowsia nigromaculata
ATTAAAACCCGTTAAAACCCATAAAACCCGCGGGTACGGGTTTCTATCTCCATACCCGCGGGTTTTGTCCATGCCTGGCATAAATTGGAAAAGTAGGGTTACATAACGTAATAATTGAATTGCTCCGTCTGACAAGCACAATAAATATTATCTTATCTACTCTGTTCTCACAATATATTCAGGTAAGCTTTGAAATAATTCTGTATTCACTTCACTGTTGCTTTATTTGTAATGAATATTTGAAGCTTGCAATCAATCAATTTATGTTTTGTACGTTATCATATACGCAATTCCTTCTTGATATGACGAATATAACTTGAAATGGCTTAAACATTTCTATTATTAATTTTGTGTAATTTACTCTAGTCCTGCATTTAATTTTCTGAATTCTGTCGCCTTAGCGTAAAAAATAAAGACTTAAGGTATTACTTAAAGCGATAATGCCTTCTAGAATAATTGTATGAATTTGAAAATCTTTAGGAAGTTTCATAGGTTTAAAAAGTTAAATTAAATGTCTTAAATATCTTTGTAAGGTCTTATCATAAATCAAATTAGATTTAATTAATTATAGGCCATTTTTGCATGAGAAGTACTTCTAGATTAAAATGCACAAAATCATGGACGCAAACTTTTATTCAATCTACAAGGTAATATAAACTCTTTGAATACTGTTGCTTTGCTAGTTCTAATAAACTCCGCCATAAGCATATTACTGCATACGCACAACAATGCGTGGAAACATTTTTTAAAACATCAACAAAAATCACGAAAAATGCAATTGTCAGTTCTGAATCAAAAGTTCACGATACCATTCTATGTTTGAAATAATTTTCAATGAGAGGAGTTTCTACTCGTGTTTTTCATAATTTACATCAATCAAATGGCATAATTATTACATAATACATTTTAGCATTAACAAACAAAAATATTAAAGTCGAAATTTTTTTGCGTGCATAATCTTTAAATTATAGAACATAAGTTTATAGATTGAACTGCTCCAGCAATTCCGGCGACGTTAAGGTTTAAAGCTTCTTTGCTGACGCCACCAAGCAATGTTGTAGCATTTCCAGTGCAATCAACACCAGTGTAGAGAGTTATGCATGTCCCGTGATTGTCCACTGCGGATAATAATCGAACCAGATAAGTAGGTAGATTGATGCAGCCTCTTATATTGTTGTATTCAGCATATGGTATGTCATCATAACCGACTGCGCTATATAGAGTAGCACGAAAATTTCTTCCTTCCGGTTGATCAGTGCACTCCTGATAGGAAAATATTTTGTGTTCAAAGTTATAGTCGGGGTGGCCAATTATTGACAAGTCAGGATATGCACCTGGTGCTAAAGATATACTCAGATGATCTTGGTCAGATTGGCATGAAGAGTCAGTGAAAACAGTAATGCAAACACTTGTCACAAGAGAAATAGTTCTGCCAACCAGTGACATTGGCAAGGTCACACATCCTCTAGGAACAAACGCTTGCCACATAAGTCCTAAAAAAATAATAAAACAAATAAAAACCCCGAACAAAAAAATATTTACAAATATAAAATATTTTGAATCATACCTTCAAAATTTTTCTCATAGTAAAGATCCAGTTGCCGTGTTGGATTTTGTGCAGCTACTTGAAGAGCTAAAACACTACACAAAATGATTGTTAATATTTTGGCCATTTTCTAGTTTTTCTTTTGTCTACCAAACACTAATATTTAGGTAGCAAAATTTTATTGCAATATTAAAACGAAACTCAATACTCAAGTCAACAAAAAACGTATGTACCTATGTAATCTTGTTTAACGAATGCTTTCCAATACTGCGCTGGACTGTATTTATATTGCGCTTGGGGTTTCAAGTAGGATGCAACGTGATCAGTTTTGACATGATAATTAGAAGCTAAATCCAAATCAACAGAAATGTGATAGACATGCTCCCAAATATTTGACAGGTTCGAGCCTTTTCTTCCTGTTGTGAATAACATCACCGGTGTATCTAAAGCTTGGGTTTCCTTTTTTTGCTAATTTATGCACGAAAGTTGTTCCATAACTTGACATACGATTTCCCGTATACAAATTTGGAGCATAAGGAAGGTAATAGGTGGTTTTTAATAAATCGTATCTTTAATTTCGACTTGAGTTTTACATACCGAGTAATTAAACAGTTTGTCGTGGAAGCAATAACAAGGCTTAAACATGTAAACTGTGATAATGAAATAAATGTGTATATTGTCATGTGAATACATGAAACAGATTATTTGACTTTGTACTAAATCCCTGGAGTTATATATGCTCCAATATAGTCTTTAACTCACCATATTACTTTGTTAATATTTGTTAACATTTAACTAGGCATTTAATTTCTTGGAAACAATCCTTTTAAAAACTGGACAATTGGCTAGTAAATAAATCGTAAACAAACTAAAATATTAACGTTATCATTATGATCAACATGCAATGTGTTGTATTTCGTGTTGTATGTTGTAAAAATACAGGTAAAAATAATGCAGGAGCTAAGATAATTGTGGAAATAAAATACCCGACTGTTCTAATATGCAGCCGAATTAAGTCATTTATATCGTAATCAATTATATTCTTACAAGGCAGTTAACTGAACGAAAAAAGAAACGAAGAAATTTGTGATTGCAAAAAAAGCTTTTAAGCGTTTTATTATACTGTGTTTGATTGTATTATGTACGAAAAAATTTGTTGACTGCAGCTTGCTAAAATATATACATATTAAGTAGCTTAGTGAAATATTATGCTAGTAAGGATAAAAGAATCTCTAAGTAAATATTATTTTGCATCACTTCTCACTTTTCATATAAAACGCGGACAAAGCGGTATTGTCTTACCGACCACAGAAATGATTCCTATGGCTCGCTTATACATCCCAGTTAAGCAATTTTCATGCATAAAGGATTGCTAATGGTGTTTATTCCTAATTTTAATTTCAGAAGAGTGTTATGCACAGATGTCTTCCTATCAGCACGTGGCGTGATCGGCCTTTCAAAGTTCATTTTGATATTTCTAATGATTTATGAACATTGAATAATGAATTATCACAGCTATCAAGAATAATAAAATGATAGATATGCCAAATCAATCGCGAAAAGAAAGACAATCAAGTTTTTAATTATATTAAATATACTATAATTACGAGTTTTAAACAAATATTTCGGTATTAGATTGAAACAATAGAGCATAAATTTAGTGAGCGTATGTTTCCTGCAATCCCGGCAACTTTAAGATTTGAAGCTTCAGCGCTCACACCACCAAACAGCGAAGTAGCATTTCCAGTGAAATCAACACCCGTATAGAGTGTTATGCATGTTCAGTGATTGTCCACTGAGGTCAGTAATGGTACAAGATACGAAGGTAAATTGATACATCCTCTAATATTGTTGTATTCAGCGTATGGCATACTATTAAAATTGATTGAACTATAAAGTGTAGCTCGAAAATATCTTGCTTCTGACTGATCAGTGCATTCTTGGAAGGAATATATTTGGTATCCAAAGTGAAAGTTGGGGTGACCAATTAGTGACAAGTCTGGGTATGCACCAGGTGCCAAAGAGATACTTGGGGTGTTATAATAGCCAGGTTGACAATCAGTATCTTGGAAAACTGTAATGTATACACTTGTCACAAGAGAAATTGTCCTGAGACCCATTGACATTGGCAACCTCACGCACACCTTTGGAACAAGTCCCTGCCACATTAGACCTACAAAAAATATGATAATTATAATATAATAATTATGAATCATTTTATTCACTTTTGAATCATACCTTTCAAGTTCGTCTCATCGTAGAGTTCAACTTGCTTTAAAGGTTGTTGCGCGACTACTTGAAAAGTCAAAATTCCAAAACAGAAAATCGCGTAAATATTTGCCATTTTCTGGATTTTACACTTTTAATCAGCACTAAAACTTTGTAAGTCCTGATCAGGATTATACCAAGAAAACCTCAGTTTGAGATATGCCAAGGGACTAACATCAGTTGTGGAATGATATGCAGTATTCCTACCGGCATCTTATAGACTGCTTCGTGAAGGTTAAAACTCAATAGAATTTCATGAAACCGGCGCATTTTTTATGATAATCAAATAAAAGCTTAACTTACAATGTCGACTTACAATGGAGCCTGAATGCTCTCAAAAGTTTGATGATCTATTTCTGCGAAAGCGTGAATTGTTAAACTTAATGTAGATAAAGACTAGATTTAAGGTTTACATGATAACACTTGTCATATGATAACTTTTGATAAGCGGATACTCACAAATCTGCGACTTTTTATCTGGAGTTCTTTATGCCTATTTAGTAGCATTTGTGGCGCCTGAATTTTTGAACCGTATATGACTGGATACCTGCTTTTCATTTAAATTCTTTCAGTTGTATTTATATCAGTTTTTGCCAATTAGAGTATGTAGTTTCTAAATGTGACGCACAAGCAATAAATCTTTATTTCAAATCTTTCAAATAAATCTTTTTGGGTTATAGGTTATATGTATTTACTTTACAAAAGGATTTTGAAATTGAAGCTCGTAAAAATTAAGGCGCATTAGGATCTGGTCATAAATTAAATAATGGAGATTAAATTCAATGTCACAAGTCAAGCTTTCTCCATATTTCACCAATTGTAACTGAGGGATTTGTATTGTATAAGTAATAAACATTTGCATTAAACAATCTAAGGCTTAAATCGGATTTTTCTACCAACAGCTTACGATACCCATGTAATTTTTTGCGTTATGTACGAATATATGGTTCCGAAAATTGATTAACACAGAAACCATCTGATAAGCTGAAAGCCACTCAAAACCGGCAATTTTCAGCTTAAAAATTAAAAGTTAACTTGATCTATATTTTTGCATTAGTATTCAAAAAGAGGAATCGAAGAGCAAATAATACAAATATCTCATTGGTTTTACTAACTGATATCAATTATTCATAATTCATCTTTCAGCAGTTGATTTCTACAGGCTGAAATGAAGTGTTAACGTTCTGTATCGAACCCATCTACCTCCTTCCCTTTCAAAATAAGTACAAAAAGGCCTCCAGGTCCTGCTTCACAACCTTGAAATGAAGTATTGACTTTATTGCTGAATGTTTTCATGATTATGTAATTTTAATAATAAAAGCGCATTGACATTTTGAAAGCTATGTCGAAGTCTTGTTTCAAAAGATTAGTAGCCTACGATAGTAATCTTTTATTTATTATTTTATAACAACATGTTCATAACTTTTTGTATCTTTTAATGTTTAAGTACATAAAAACTACCTGAAAAATGTATTCCCAACACGCAAAAGTTATTATGTGGTAAAGGACAATGAAGGATCAAAGAATTCAAATTTTCAAAAGGCTTGTGTATATTCCAAGTACTTCATAAACTTTTTAACTAAATTGCTTCCTCTCATCGGTCCTTGTTATGATATTAAGAGGAAATTTAATAACTAGAGCTTGATTAGGTATTAATATGTTGGTTTTCTTCGAGTTAATATATTTTACGATAGAGGATATGTATGCGAATTGTATTTAACCATCATAAATGTATAAATATGTATGTATACTTGTATTTTAAGTATATATTGACTGAAACTGGGTTTGTTTCGATTATTGACAATAAAATGTAGTTTTTTTCATCTATGAATATTTTACCTGGTGACTTTTATTGAATGCTAAATATAAAACAAAATCTCATTAACTCAATATTCACAGTTAATTAAATGATTTCTAACAGACGGATTTTACTAAAGATATTCAGTTAACAAGGCAAACTACTTAATAATATAGATTTACGTGTATTTAGCAGCAGAAAACTTTAATTTGTTCAAGTTAAGCTATATAACATTACAATACCATAAGATGGCGTTGTAGAATTAATGTTAGTTGATTTTACACAACAAAAGCATGCGTGGGTGGTATACTTGTATTACTTTAGTCATTCAAGCTTGCCAAATGAGACAAACACCATTAATTTAGGAACAAGGTACCAATTTAGTTTATACGCAATAAAGTATTCAATTCAAACCTTCATTACCTAAATTGAAACTTAAATAATATATAATGTATTATGAGATCATACATTAAATAATTTACAATTTTTAATAAACTCTTTCGAGTTTCTTTTAGATCATGTGCTAACTACCTTGTCTCAACATGGCTTTCAGCCAACTACGCAGCTAAAACTCCGAGTTTATCAGTATTCTAATAGTACAACGCCATGGAGCCTATCCCAGTTAAAGCTTTCACTCTTCTTTTGTTTATTCTTTTAAAATTTAAAGAGAGCTCAACTCTTATACTACCAGTTTCCTTAAATAACCCCTGCCTTATTAACATAGTCTCAACGAAAAATACCCAAAATTTGCTCTCCCAATACGATTATCAATCGCAATATTCATACACCAATCACGAAGTGCACGAGCTTAAACTTAAGATATCCGAAAATATCAATGAACTGCAACTTACCCAAGGTTACTTACGTTTCTCAGATAAGAAGCAAAGCTCATATTGCATTCTATTCCTCCTTCTCACAAACACATTTGCAGACACAGTAAAAGCCATACAAAACTCCGGTTACGGTACTTCCGAATTGGTCTCGTTCTTTGTAAAAGTTTGTCCAGTGTCAGCACCAAATATATTGTATGGTTTCTCAAAGCTCGTTTATTTCAGTAAAATTCCTGCATTCCATTCAAACATCATATTCTTTGATGAAAGCAGTTCCACAATTGCAGTTTACTGTTACTTTTGTCCTGAGAGAAAGTTCATACTGATGCAAATAGGACTCAAATATGAGCATGTAATTAACAAAAGCCTTTTCATAAATGGGAAGGGATATGGGAGACATATGCGGGCGCAACTGCCGCTTTCATTGCCTGGGCTCCCAATCGGATGGGACGCAGATATTTGTCTGTACAAAACACAAGTTGGTACTCAAAAATCATTTGAAAATATGATTGAGCTTTTGAAAAGGTGCCCTTACACGGAAATCGTTGGCATATCACCCGTTCAGCAGGTTCTAAATATGACGTTTGTTCCCAGCCTTTTGGATTTTCCTATTGACGAATGGGCAACTACTTCATGGTTTACAAATCTCGTTGTTGGAGAAAGCTTGTATCAAGAGATACCCACCGAAATAATAAAAACTCGTGGATACATATACATGGCGAAGCAAGACCTGGGAAGGAACGGCGTCGCTTGTATCAATGCTGCAGATATTTCCCGGTTTGATTACAGTTTGGTAACTGTTTTGAGACCTTCAGTTTGGATACTTCTCATGGTAACTGTATTGGTGTATGGATTTGTGTGCAAAAGTTTGCTAAAAGGTCTGGACATACTGTGGCCACTTTTAGGCCAGCCATCTAACTTTTCCCACTTAAAATTACCTTTTGGTATCATTACAACGTCAATACTTTTCCTGGCAAATTGTCATCAAAGCTATCTCTCCTCAGATTTGATGGCATTGAATGAGTTCCCAGCCTTGCAGAAATTCATGAAGGAAGGATACTACATTGCTGCACCAGATTTTTATGCATTTGTTATTCAGTTTTTTGACATTGTGCCTTCCTCTGATGCAAATGAAGCAACAAAAAGAAATTACGGAGGACGTGGAATTTCAGAAGTATACAAGGGAACTGTGAGTTTTGACGATCTTAAGGAGAAAGGCTTATCGAAAATGTTGGAGGAAGCGACAAATGAAAAATTAATATATTCTACGTTTTCACATCCAGTGTTTGCTAGAATGTATGACATAATGGGTAATCAGATCTGGTCAGTTCAGGAAAACTACTTGTGTAAAGGGTTTGACACGAATGAGAATCAACCGTACCTGTTTAGAGTGAGTTTAAGGGTATCTGGATACTTGTCACGTTCCTTGTACACATATATTACACGTTGGGAGGAGATGGGATTTCTGCAGAAGCTGATAGGATTAAAGGGAATTGTGAGATTAAGATATATTCGGGAGAATGTTGATATGCAAGAGCTGGGATCAGTGCAGGTGGCAGAGAAGCTTACAATGTGGTCTGTTCCAGGGGTTACCGGAATAGCCTTGTTTTGTTTTGGAATACTTATTGTGAGTATTCATTTTGCAATGTATTGCTCACAGCGTGTGTCAGGTTTCAAAAATGCAGTTTTGTCGAAATGCTTCTCACTTTTTTCAAACAAAATTCCTACAGAAGATCTGAAAGAAGTGGCATTTGTTACTGTAAATCCAAAAACACATTAATGTATGATTTTTTGAGAATTCAAGTAAAATGATCAACACAAGTATAGTTATAATTATGCATCCATTTTTATTAATCATAAGGACGTTTTTACTAACTTTTCAGCTATAAAAATAGATCAATAAAATTTGTATAGTGAATATATCTTTCTCACATGAATTTCTTGGCCTATCAAGCTAGAAGCAATTTACCATAGTTTATTGTAGTTAAATTTAAATTAAATTAGAAGTGTTGGGTGAAAATCCATTTGTTTAATAGTTCATCGTAATTTATGATCAGTAATATAAATAAGTAAGTAGATACGGTAAACCAAATAGCTTTTAAGAATTAAAATTTTGCTCAATATGTCTGCTTTCTACACTTATGAAGATCGGCACTGCAAACATTTTTAACGTAAGTATTTTTTAAATAAAGTATAGTACAATAATTAATTTAATAGTTATATGTGAGATAAGAACTCACTTGATTTGATTGTGAGCTGAGTAAATAGATTATTAAACGTGGAATAAAAGTTAAGTGTAAATTATCACTTGTTGGTGTTCTGAGATGATGCTTGATCCTGACAACTAAAAAGTTGGAATTGATTTGAAAAAAATTTTGTTTTGATTGGATTGACACATTGAGGTTGCAGCTTGATACAGTTTCCTCTTTCATCATTTGAGCACTAAATCATCAAAAACTCTTGAATGCCTCCATTTCAATTTAGCATGAGTGTACTAATTTATTGGAAAGCTGTGTAATGTAATATAATGGATCTTATTGATAATAAAAAGTACTCCTAACCTCCTAATTCATTGATGGCAAAAAGTAGAATCTATTACCATATCATATTTGTGGAATCAGCGCATATAATACTTTATGCATGAAATTATTCATTTTGGAATGTGTCTGTCAATGAATCATACGTCACCCACGTAACTTATTTGTTAATCAAATTGATAACATTCAAATAATTTTTTCCACACAAGTAAATGTATTTTTGGACATAGAAGTGTACAATGCTTAGAATTTATAGGACTTTGAAAAAAATGGGATCATGTCTGAGTGAATTTTTACACTTGACGCAGCATGTTTATTTACCCAACCTATTAGAGCTAATATTTTTGATGCCGATATTACATGCGAGACAAGTATTTTATTTGAAGCCGTCTTGAGAAAATTGATTAATCTTTTTTCTGTTGAAATCCCATTGAAAATGTATACTGCAGAAAAGGTTGTAATACCTTTAACTTCTAATGTATAAAGGAAAGTAACAATTAATCTGTTTAGTAGCTCTAGTCACTCGTTTGTTTACCCAACACTTGGTGATATGGGACGATTGTGTGAATATAGTAGTAAATTAGAAGAACTACATAGTTCAAATTGATTTCTTCCTATCGATGAGTTGATCTCATAAGCAAATTTAAAAGTTATTGATATTTCATGTGAAATAAATAGCAATAAGCCGTTTGATAACATACTAATATTTGTTAACAGGTTTCGAATTTTACAGAAACTGAACTTTACTTTAGTATATGTTGATGATTGCCCAGAAAAAGTTTTAATTGAGTTGGAAAATATTGACTGCTCTGGTGAAAAATATGATATTAGAATATTTACTTTACTACTTCTTAAGTAACAGTTGCTGAATTTTTACAGTAGTTATTAAAACAACTAATTAATTTTATTGAAGTATTCGGTCATTGTAAGTGGCTTCATATTAACTGATTTGTTTAGAATAATAGATGTTATGATAAGTAAAATTAAATGGTTACACCACTAACTGGCTATTTTGATAAGTTTTTAAGCATTACTTGTTTGCTTAGATTGTACTTACTTCTCGCAATTGAGAATCAATATGAAAAACAAATCCAGCATTTGCTATAAACTTGGTGGGCGTTAGCAATCGACGAATATAAAACTACTGTAATACGGAACAAATATTTTCAATTGTGTATTAATATAAATTTATGTGATTTTAAACCACTTTCTTTCATTTTGAAAAAGGTAATGTGTCCGACTATTTGTTCATGTTTGCGTATCCCAGAAAGTAGAATGTTCTATGTTTTATATATATATGGTTACTTCAGGTAGTTACACGGTTTATTTCAATTTTTCTGGCTTTAGTAACTTACGTCGAAACGTTGGCATGCAACCTTTAGTAAGCATAATTAAATTTCAAAGGTTTTAAGAAAGTCTGCTTTACACACCCTTTCTTATCTAAATCGTAGCACATTTTGTTGAGGAAATCATGTTACCATTATATAATATGAGAAATTACCTCCTATAAAACACTTGTTAAATTAAACACTACAAATTTAATTCCAGATTTTAGGCATATCGTAAATTTTTCCCAAACTTTAGGAGGCATAGCCCTTTGGGGTCCTTACTCCCTGCGTTGGTAAATTAAAGCCTGAAGACTGACTCGTTTACCGTCATCATGAAACATATAAGAACGTCAGCAACAAACATGAAGATTCCCGAATGACAAATATCACTAATGGTAATATCAAAAGAAAACATGTCATCTGAAAAATTCAGATGAAGCCTATAATTGGCCACTTAATTAGCCATAGCTGCCATAGGTTTATGCTTTGTTAATTATTAACAAATTTCTTTTACGTGATAAGCACCGGGCGTTTTTTATTTTGTGCTGCTAGATTGGGTTAACACGAGTTCACATGATGTTTACTCAATCTACAAGCAGTATAAGGTCAATGCGACTTAAGTTATCGACATTAAAATTCATCCAATGTTTAAAATATTGGCGACTGATAACCCTAGAAATTTTTGTGGAAAAACAGGAGGCGGTAAACCTTTCCATTGCCCCTAAAAATGATTACATACGTACTGTCCTGGTATACAAGCATTAGCTAAACTCAGTTTTGGGTACTCTCCTAATCCCGATTGAAACAAATTAGTGGTGTTTTCTATTAAGTGCTAACAAATAATAAGTAAATGTTGTTTTTGCAGTACATACACTACTTGTGTTCATTTTCATTCAAAGTTAAGACTTTCAACAAACAACAACTGAAATAAGGTCACCTTAAGTAATTTAAACCTAAATAACCAACTACATTGTTGTTAAGGTTTTGACAGTTGTTTTGTTAATACTCAAAATATCTCATGAAAGCATAAGTGATATAATGGGTAATCGGATCCGGTCTGTTCAGGATAAGTACTTGTGTAAAAGATTTGACACAAATGAGAGTCAACCATACTGGTTTAGAGTAAGTTTAAGGGTATCTTGATTTATTTTGCTTTCCATATTCTCATGTTGGGAAGAACTGAGAAGCTTGAAAGCTTACAGGGAATTGTAAGATTGAGATATTCGGGAAAACGTTGAAATGCAGGAAAAATTTGACCGTTATAACGGTTTCTAACCGTTTCCAGTGGCCGGTTGTGCCCATCTTCAAACTCGTCCAAGCTTAGGTCATCAGTATCCCATTTCAAAAATCAAAAATTCGGTGTCGTACGAAAGTCATCGTGCGCACAGACAGACGGACAGATATTTTTCATCCCCCCACCATCATTTTCAGAAAGTCCCAGTTATAATTGGCACTTAATGATATCTTGCATCGTTGCATATTACACATATATGCACACATAATTACTTAAACTTTATACGAGTAGCCTTTAAACAAGAAATATTAAATTTTAATTTATTCATACACTCAAATGCTTCGGAATTCAAATTCATTCCAGTTAGTTTTGATAACGATTTTTGCAGATTCCTTTTTATGTGCGACGTACTATACTATTAGACATAAATGTGTAAATTTTTTGTTTGTATGTTATCATTTCGGCAACTTCACCTTGTAGCCATGAACAGGATAAATATTGACTCTGTCTTATATGTACCAATACCACAACATTACGACTTCATTATTACGATATACATATTTTCAAGATTTGTAAAACGCTTTGCTTCACAGAAACTTTTAAAAATATAGATGATAGTAAAAAGCATGAATGAAACGTTATCTCTCTATTTCCGTACTTACTAAAATCACATATTTAAAAAGCATACAAGTACAGAATCAGTTTTACTGGAGGGCAGGCAACAAAATCAAGACACTGGTAATTTAAACAGTCAAAACCAATCTATAAAATGCAGAAAGGTTATACAGAAAATTGTACATTTTAAATCTTTGAATCAGCATATTCTTATAAATTGTAAAGTAATTGAGAATACATAATATATTTTCAGGATGAGAAATAACATTCTATGTTTTCAGGAAACATCTAAATACTATTTAGTGTAAATATTTCAACACAAATTGTAGTCTTCAACTTGTTCATTCCTCAGCGAAAGAAAATACGCTACAAGCTCAGAATCCTCCAATTTACTTAATTCATCAAAAACTGTGCTGCCTTTAAGACAAGGAAACCACCAGCAACAGCCATTTGAAACAAGTGTCTTCACTTCAGATATAACCTTGTCCTCTTCATATCTCCATTTAACGTCCCGCCTCTCCAAACAAATAATAACCGCGTTTTTGCCTTCATTGTCCACTGTATTAACATCTGCTCCATTTTTCACTAGACTGTTTACTATTTCGTTAAAACCATCTCTCACGTATGCGCAAGCATGGAGGAGTGGAGATCTCCCAGTTTCGTCACGTTCATCAACCTTAATCC
The DNA here is from genome assembly GCA_034700605.1 of Willowsia nigromaculata. NCBI lineage: Eukaryota > Metazoa > Arthropoda > Collembola > Entomobryomorpha > Entomobryidae > Willowsia > Willowsia nigromaculata. Next base: position 12,841 of record JAQIXX010000766.1, read on the forward strand.
CTCTCAAGAGAAAGTGGGACAATAACTCCAAATTCTTCATAATAACTGCACAATGAAGTATTGACTCCCCTGATGTATTAACCGCATTTCAATTTGCTCCTCGACTAATTAACTGTTCAATCTTGGCACTTTTTCTCCCCTCCCTAACTGCATGAAATATCAGATTTTCACCTTCCAAACTAACGGCATTAATATCTGCACCATTTTCAATCAGCGTATCTACCAAATCCAGTAAAAGTTTTTTAGCTGATTCTTCAACATTTCTATCATTTGTTTCATTCCCATTTTCACCGACTAACGGTTTTGCTTGGCACGCCATAATTATTGGAGTGAATCCGCCACTGTCTGGCATGTTTACATCAGCCCCTTTGGATATAAAATAGCGTAAAGCATTTAAGTTCCCATTCATTGCTGCCAAGTGAAGAACAGATCTGTTCATTTTATATGAACTATTCCATATAGCTCCCATTTGTATCACAGCATCTAGTACAGTGTCAGATACGCCTATTCCGATCAAATAATCTATCAAATTCCATCCCTTTTTATCAACTTGTCTAATATCCGCTCCATTTGAAACCAGAAATTCCAGAATTTCAACAGTATTTTTTGGGCCTACATACATGAGTGGTGTTGATCCTGATTTGTATTTTACATTGACATCTGCCCCGATTGAGATTAAGTGGGAGCTCATCTCAATGTCTCCTTTCTTCACTGCATAGTGTAAAATCGTAGTTTCATTCTGATCGCATCCAGCATTAATCTCTGCTCCATTCTTTAACAGAAGATCGATTACTGCTGCAAAATTTTTCCGCCATCCTATAAAATCATAAGCAGATACAGAGATTGTCATGTGAAGTGGGGTAGATCCATTCCGGGCTTTTGTATTAACGTTGGCGCCCAATGAGATGAAATATTTGAGGACTTCTAGCATTCCAAATTGAGAAGCGTAATGAATGATAGTTTCTCCTTTTTTATTTGGCTTGTCCCAGGCACATCTCCTTTCCACAAGTTGTTTAAAGTCTGTCACAGATTTATCATAAAAAACTGAATTAAGTAGTACATTAATGTCGTTTTCATCAACTGCATTTATGTCTGCCCCGTTCTGAATCAAGAGGTCATTAACTTTTATAAAGTTTATAGAAGAGGATGCCGCATTGATGAGTGGAGTTGCTCCTTCATTATTTCGTGAATGGACACTGGCACCTTTGGAAATAAAATGTTGTAGGACTTGCAGGTTTCCTCCTCGTACTGCATAATGAAGTATGCTTTCACCATACTTGTTTATCATGTTCCAACAGGCACCTAGTTTTTGAAGCCTTTTCAACACTTTCAGCGGCTTCCCAGCCAAAGCCGCATAAAATAACGTGGGGTTTCCATGGATATTCTTAGCATTAATGTCTGCTTCATTATAAATAAGAAGATTGACCATTGACATAAAGTTTTTCGAAGCTTTTGTGGCCTTCATAAGGGGAGTTGAGTGGAGGGTGTTTCTTGCGTTCACAATAGCCCCTATCTTTAGAAAATATTTCAAAGCTTCAAGGTTTCCAACCTCTGTTGCCACATGCCAAGAATTGAGTTTCCATCATTGTTGGTGATATTCCAGTCCACTCCCTGATTTAAAAGTTGATCCAATTCCAAGAAGGAAGCCCCTTTTAGCACTGCCAAAAATAGTAGATTGTTCCCTTCTTCATCAAGACAGGATGCGGATATTTGGGAAGGTTGGTGGTCCATTGTATTTGGAACTGATAATTTCCAGAATCAAAAGTAATGTGATTTGGTTTACTCATAATAATTAATTTTTTGCTTTCTCTTCCAAGATTAAGAATAAATATTACTTTTGGTTTGTTGTTTAAATTTGAAGGATGATTTTTTAGGTTTCCATAATATCAGGTTTTCAACAGTTTTTAAAAAACTAACTGCTCCTATTAATATCCAAATTGAATTATGGGAGAGTGTACTTGTTCGTTCAAAAAAATAATGTGATAAATTTGCTGCAAATGAGCTACTATTTACTAATAAATTTTTTATCCAAATGAAGTATGGACAATGTTAATCAATATTGACAAACATCAAATACATGGTAAGCCATGTATAGCAAGCATGATGCTAAATAATCAAAGCATAGTTAGGATCAGAATATGTGTTACTTCTCAGCTGCTCCAGTAAAAAATCCTCAAGTAAAGATATGTATGGAGCGAGATTTACTCAAATGTTAGAACGAACAAGTGGAAGAAAAGGAGCTACATTGTATGATACTTGTATTCATGTTTTCATATGGCTATGCGTATAAGCCATTTCCAACTTTTAAATGATTCAGTATTTATGAGCGAACGACGCTGATGCCACTCCAGCAACCCAAAATTGGAATCACAGCAGCCCAAAATATCCATCATCCATATGAATGTTATCTAACAAAGAATTTTAGAACGAAGTCTAGCTGTTACGATTAATTTGAAATTTTTCTGCTTTGTCGATATTGCTGTCGTCCGTGTTGCATATTCCTTAATACACTTCTTTGAATAAAGTAAAAATAATAATAATATTAAGCCTCTAAGTTATTCCAATCTATGGACAACAGCTTTATCTATCGTTTTTGTATAATATTCTGCTATGAAACGTGTTTCCTCATACATGAATAAAAAAATTGCATTTTATGATACTTAACTTTTTGTAGACAATTCATACTCACAAACTATTCATAAACTATTAACAACTGAGTACATTTCATCTCAATGAAATGGGCAGTGTTTTCCTGATGTGTTAGGTTTTATGTAATTTTCCCAATTTAGGAACTGTGTCATTTTTAAAACAATGTTATAATTTTGGTTTAGAGTAAAAATAAACATATGGAGACTGGTAAAATTCCGAATTTTTAAAAACTCCAGTTAATGTATATATTCTGGTAGCGTAGTTCTAAAAATACAGTCTGGTGCAATACGAGACTCCTACGTGATTCCTCGTGTGAATTGGAGGCACCTTTGTGTGGCCAGATAGTGGATGTAAAGAAATAATGGGTATGTTTCATATAAATTAGAATAATTTAGCTGCATATGACCTCAAACGAAAACCAATGTTCGTGTACCAGATACAACTTTTTATGATCTTCCCAACCCAATAGCCAACTTTATAAATGGTAAATTTCTTTACGTTTTATAGCTAACTTAACATAGGAAAATTCAAAATATTTTGGGTTGCCACAATAAACTTCCAATATCGTGTTAGCTAAAACCTTTATTGACAAGCGCTAAATGTCATCTAAAAGCCCATCGTTTGAACTTGCTCTATACCCTATTTCAGCTTATTCTATTGAGTATTAAGAAATTGACAGGGACATGCATTTCGATTTTCACAACTTGTGGAAATGCATAAAAACATTTAAATCATCGCGTTTTTACGTTCTTAAGGAGAAAGGCATATCATAAATGTTGGAAGAAGCGACAACAGAAAAATTGATGCACTCAACGTTTTCATAAACTATCTTTGCTGGAATGTATGACTAAATGGGTAATCAGATCTGCTCAGTTGAAGATAAATACTTGTGGAAAGGATTTGACACGAGTGAGAATCAACCACACCTTTTTAGAGTGAGTTTAAGGGTATCTGGATACTTGTCACGTTCCTTGTACACATCGGTTACACGTTGGGAAGAAATGGGATTTCTTCAGAAGCTGATAAGACTAAAGGGAATTGTGAGATTGAGATATATTCGGGAGAATGTTGAAATGCAATAGCTGGGATAAGTACAAGTGGCAAAGAAGCTTACAATGTGGTCTGTTCGATGTGTTACTGGAATAGCCTTGTATTGTTTTGGAATGCTAATTGTGAGTGTTCATTTTGTAAAGTATTACTCACAGGGTGCGTCATGTTTTATCAATAGAATTTTGTCGAAATCTTTTTCCGTTTTTGGGAAGCAAAATTCTCCCAAAAATGGTAAAAGTAGTGACACAATGTTTTTTGTCAAGGCAATTTCAAATTCACGGTAGTGTACACTTTCCTCAGGTTAATTGCGTGGTTCAATCAAATCTGAAATTGTCTGCGTAAGTAATAATAAATATGTCTATATTTTAGATAAGTGATTAGTATTCTTTCATTATAACTTTTATTGGTAGAAATAAGTTAATCATATTTGTGTACTGAATAAATGTTCCCATATGAATTTCTTAATACAAGCAAAGTCTAGCAGGTACATAACTCCCTATAGTATAGTAGAGCTCAATTTAATTTAAACAAAAACCTATAATGTGTTGTTTAAAAATACATATATGTTTTTTATAGTAGTAGTAGTAAATGATACGTAGCAAAAAATTAGGTAGTTATCCTAAAATTATTACCATTTACTGATTAACATTTTGTCCATCTGTACATTTTTTATGCTTATTTATGAGAATCCACACATTAAATATGTCGAATTTATGTACTATCTAATTAAAAAACATTATAATAAATAATCATATGTAAAATATATGCTTACGTGGCTTCTTTCTACAAGAAGCCAATGTTTAATTTAAATACAGGGCACTTAATTTATTTAATATATCCATAAAGGAAAATACACAAATTACATATAAGTGATCCATTTATGCATGGTTTCTACGGAATGTACAAAACACTTAAAAAATTTTTTTTAATGCTCTGGAGAATTCAGATCTGCAACTACATAACATAAAATTAACGAGTGCTGATTATCATTTGTTTGTGTTTTGAGATAATGCTTGATCTTGAATACATAATAGTAGGAATTGATCTGAAAGGGAATGTTTTTGTTCTTGGATGGAGGTTGGAACTTGTTAAAGTTTTCTATTTTATCATTTGAGCACTGTGTTACCCGAAATTCCTGATTGCCTACTTTACCGTTAAGCATTTACAAACATTTATGTATTCACGGGTTAAGAGAAGCAGTCTTTCTAGTCAAGTTTTATGAACATATCTCTCCATCCTATTGACTTGCGGTCATAAAAACATTCCATTTTGAACCAAGATCCATCATAATTCCAGCTTTTTTTATCAGAATTTCATAAAGTAGTTAGGCATATATTTAATAGGATTGTCTGGCTTTTGATGCGTTGTAAAGTTGAACAAAATTTACAAACCAATTTACCCATTTGATAAGTGGCACCCATTTGGTGTTCAGTTTTCGGGCATTCATGCTTGTAAAAAACCAACTGTGAGTAAGTCTTCCTTATCTGGATATTGGAAAGCAGTTTATGGTAATGTAAGGTATGTCTCAATGGGAAGGAGTGATTTCTATTTTTTAGATTTTTTTGAATTCCCAGATGCAAGTATTCTGGTTTTTACACATAATACTCAATAACCCATGCCCTTTCTAAGTGCGAAGTTTTAGACTCATTTGATGCTCTATGTTGGTGTAACATAAAAATTTCTGAAACCCATCAAATTTGGCTGTCCCAAAATAAGGAATATTTTGAGAGTTTTTGTAGTTTGTTCGTCCAAATGGTCCCAAAAGGAGACCACATCGATTGAAATAATGAGTAGTAATATGTATTTAAACATAAAAGCGATTTGGGTGCCTTTGTGCGAGCTCATGTATACTACGTCTGCAAACCAAAAAAGGTCTGATATGGTCTATTTCTCATAATTTACAGTAGATTTCATGCTCCAAATTTATGCAAATTTGTCCAAAAAGTCCTTGATCACAATATTTAATATGCAACCACGTAAAAATAGAAAATCATTGAAATTTTGAAAAAAATATAATGGGCCGGATGGGTTTGGGGCCAAAAATTTAGACATGTAGAAATTGCATTTAAATTTAAATTTAATACTTTTGCTGGGAAACAAAGTAAAACAAGCAGTTGTATTATATTGATAAGGAAACTTCATGGATTGCACAATGGAAGCTAATTTAACAATCATAACTGATTAGATTGGACGCTCAAAATTTCATATACGTGAATACACTGTAACAGACGGCTTTCACTAATGGTCAACATTAAAACAAAGCAAATAACCTAAAACATATATATGTACAATATCTTTGGCGACCTTAAGTTTTTAACGAAAATGGAGCTATATGAAAATAAAACAAAATGGGTAACCGAGCCATGGAAAGAACTGTCGGATTCTATTAAAAACTATAAGGAGACGAACCATGCATAATACTTTCGACGACGATAACTGAAGAAAACGAAGGAAAAATGCGATTTCCTGCCAGAGAGAGCCTCCTATGCAAAAACTGATTATGATTACATGACGCACTTTGCACGTAACATACGTCGCATTATTATGGATACAAAAAGGGATAAAGATGAGCTTTGAGCAAGTATTATACAGAGAGGAGGACAGACAGATAGGAGGAGGACATGGTAAAATGCAAACGGATTATACCGAGGCGAAAAAATTGTAATCCTTTCTCTCCTCTTCTTCCTTCGTTCGATATTATTATTACAAGCTTTATTTCATTTTTTCGCTCGTTCCCTACATGTCTTTTCCTTCTTTTTTCAATCTTTTGGATTTGGCTCTGGGCTACACTCACACATTCACGAAAAAATAAGCTAACGACAATCTCTTTCGTCTTATCATATCATTCTCCTAGATAGGTATTATTGATGTCGAAGATGATGTTCGCATAAATGCCAAAAAACACACATACGAAGCTAGGCTAGGTAAAATATTATTATCATTTTTTGTCATCATCTCTCGTATTTGATATTTGATTATGTTTCTGCTCCGTTGCTTATTTTTCTCCTTTGGTGCTCTTCGTTTGAGGGATTTGGACTTTTAGTCACATCGACATACATATTATCATATCAAATTATAGGCACCTATTAACCTAGCTGCTTTACTGGCTCTTATTTGAGCTGCATTTAGGCATTTGTATGAATGCACACACATATAACATGAATATTGAAGACAAGATGTATATTTTTCAAAGTTGATATTACGTTGATGCTAATCTTGATAATATTGGAAGTAAATATACAGAGAGATGTGATATTGTATGCGTGTATGAGCAAGTGTGCATGAGAGTACACACAATAAAGATACACACGTAATATTACTTGTGTTTGTACATGGTACTCTACAACACATATTTTTTTATCTATTTCTTTTTCATCTTTGCTCCCCTCCTTTGAGACGAAAAGTAGACTCTCATCGACTCTCATCATTTCTGTTTCTCAGCCTTCTTATTATGCCTCCTCTCTCTAAAGCTCGTTTAAGATCACATTGTAAGAAACGAGCTTATAAAGACTTGAATGTTTTGTTTTGTTTCTATTTTTTCTCTCTCTCTTGCTCTGTACACTTTACTGACTCGCTTTACATTGGATTTTGCAGAGAGGTATTATTATTAGGAGTAGAAGAAAAACAGTCGAGATAATTGCATATCTTGCGGAGAATTTTTGTGGTATTTCTTGTATTTCTGCTGTTTTTGGTAAAAACATGATTGTTCATTGTATTTTTTGTTGTGGCAGCCAATATTGGAATGAAATAGTACTTCTCCTAACTATTTTATTATATTAGCATGATTGAATTGAAATTGGTAGAATCATCCATGTTTCTTCTTCTTTTCTTCATGTTTCATGTTTCAAGGAACCAAAAAAAAACTCTAAAAGAATAGAAGATGGTGCAGATATAAATAAATTATCTCCACCAAATCAGTAAATCATGATGATGATGATCATCATCATCAAAAAATATTAGACTCAGTATTCTTCCTTTTAGGTCTGGCATTGCATATTATACATTTATAGAAAATGATACACCAAACAAAGGGCTACAAGAAAAACCATAAAGGATCGGTTTTGGGTTGTGGCATATTGCTGCAGTTGTTGGTACTATTCCCTTCTTGGTTTTTTCTTCGAATGATCTATGGCATGTCTATTTCTGTTTTATTAGATAAATCATTTTTCTCCTTTTTGCACTTTATTTGCTGTGAACAGAGTATAGTTTAGAGCAGAGATTTATGTGCTTTGGGATATAAAAGAGGATAAAAATATATACGCAGAGCTATGAAGAGAGAAGAGATGATCATGAAGGGAAGATGATCCTGACATAGAGATAGGAACAAGAAAAAGGCGATACACGATACACTGATCTTGATGATACGATATAGAAGAAGAAACAAAAAGAATGAAATGATATCATTTCATGGTGATTAGGCAAGGTATATTAAAACTTTATAAGATTTGCTTTGCTTGCCTGCGTGCATAAAAAATCGATTTTTTTCCCTCAGCGAGACTGAAAACTCAAAAGAAAAGTTTAATTCGAAAGGTTACATGCTACACATAATTGCAGCCCATCTTCTTTCCATTTTTATTCTGATTGTTTCCGTATCCGTCGTTATTAAAATAGTAAAGACGAGGGCGCGGATGCGATAAAAATAAAGAAATATATGCATGCCGAGCATCCTTCGTCAATTAAACAGAGCTTTTAACGCTCCTTCCGGCATTTAACTAGACAATTACAATTTTTTCTTTTTCATAGGGTGCATTTCACTGAGAATGAGGATCTCAGTATGAGCGGAAGGGAGGATGAGTCGTGTGCAGTATGAGTTTACCATGCAGCATAAATATTGATGATTGCATTATAAAAATCGTGATTATGAATACACGATCAGCCATATAGACTTTGTGTTTAAAAATTTAAATCAACTAAATACATTGGACGTAAAAATCAAGACCAATAACGTTATACCAAGGTTTCACTCAACTTATTCGGCAGTTGAGCATTTACATGTTTGGTTATAAGTATTTCAAGGTGCTGCAGATTTCTTCCTTTTTTGAAATCTCATCATCATCACCATCAAGGAATTTTTTGCATTTTTCTCATGTACAAAAATGTACAAAACCTACAAGTAAAACTTTTTCTTTATGAGAATGAAGCCGGTGATGATTTGCAATCCAACACGATGATGAAGTGGATGATGACGCATTTTTAATGATTTTTCCTATTTATTTCACTCGGGTGAATTCTTCTGAACGGGATAATTACATTTTATTCTTAATTACTTATTACACTACTTCAAGTATTATTGCATGCTTATATGCACGTGTATAGTACTGTCTATAGAGCAGACATATACTTATATGAGCCGATACCACCTAGTTGTTATAATTACTGTATTTCCTCTTGGACCACTTTTTTCTCCTTACAATGTCTTTTCATTAAAACATCATGAAAAGTATATCAAGTTATTATTGTACCAGTACCCGAAGCAAACATATCATTTCAGTAGTGTTTGTAGTGATGTTGCAAACAATGCTGTTGGAATTTTGCCTTTAACTTTCTCTGACGCAGTCTTACAAGCAGCAACAGGCAGCAAGGCAAATGAAATTGTAGCATGAGAAATGATAACAGAGATGAGAAAAAAATCTCCTGACTGAGTGCTTAGAGTTTTGTATGTGAGAATAAAAATGTGTAGTTTCGGCTTGACCATATTATTATTTACTTTTTATGTTGCATGATGGAATCGCAGGGAAAATCCCGACCAGAAACAATGCACACAGAAACACACATCTACCATAATAATTTTATATAACTCTGGTTTCTCATGTCACGGTCAAATTCCCACACATTCGTCATCACCAACGAAATAATTCAAGTTATAAAAACATAATAAAAAGTTTTTAGCTACTGAACTGCATATTTTTAAGAAAACCATGTCCATTTTCTATATTTTCAGCTAACATTAAACCGCAACTCAAACACCAACTGGAATTTTAATGATGGCCGTGTCTAAAGCTGTATGCTCGCCACAAAAATGCAATTTTAATTCTAATTGTGCGTATGTATTTTATTACCTCTTTACCCAATCTTTCCATTCATCTGTAAAAAACAGGACAATTTCGGCATTACCATTAAACCTACAATAAACAAGTATCCATACTGCTGTGAAGCTTATTGCTGTTCATACTGCGATTACATTGTGTGTGATCCACGTACTCGATAAAACCAGAAATTCTGGAATGAAATGAAGTAACTTTCCATCAATTTTTTTTCGAAAAGCGTCAAGCCAGCTTTTCTCGTTTCTGTCTCATGGAATTCACACGCATTTTTTCCCTTGCTCGCCTCCCAGAACCACATAAAGTGCGAATAGCGATGCATTAGAACTAAACTAACACGAACAACCAGAGAATCGGGTTCCGGTGTACATTGGATTATATGTTGGAGTGGAGGTGACGATCATATTTTCCCCACGAGACAACCGAGTTGGTTTTGTATGTCGCAATCGCCATATTATTATGGCATGTCCTTTCTGATGAATGTTGTTTCTGTTGCTAGTGATAGATTAGAATCACTTCTTATCCCTATTACGAAATATGCCCTACACCAATTTCAGTGCACAAACGAGAGTGAGTCAGATAACAACACACAAGCCGTCAGTCACCGTCATTGCCACATCCGATATGGACGGATTAGGGATGTACTTCTGCGTAATATCGTTGTTTTTCGTACGTAAATAACGATCGATAAAAGCCAAGTCAAACTTGTACGTATGTTTTATACTACTACTAGGTGACCATGAACTGTAATGTCCCTTACCTTGTCAGAAAAACGGAGTGAAACAAGTAAAGCAAATTGCGTACCACTTTTTTCAATAAAGTGCTATAAACTTTTAGACACAGCCGCAGTCCCAGACTAAATACGTAATGATGACCATGTCATAGTTATGCCCTAACATAAAACTATAACATGATGTTAAAAGCCAAAAAAATGTAAGGACACAAACACATAATTTGATATTTTACACATGTTTTTATACAGAAATAAAAATGCGTTATGGTAGCAGCTTGATGTGTTTCGTTTATGTTTGTGTTTCTCCTTCCCACTCGAAAAACACTTTTGCATTGAAGAAACAAAAGGGAAAAAACGAAAACATCACTGTACTTTCGGTTGAACTTGGTTTGGTTTTCTTTCTTGGCTGACGACAAGGGTTTTACGTCAACTTAATATATAAACCATGTAACCATTTATTTGTCAGTAAATTAAAGCGAGAGTAAAAACGCACATCTCATTTTACATTTTTGGCTCTCTGATCGCGTTATGCATGATAATGTACTTTGCTACGAGATGCTGATGACTTTTTTGCTATGTGGCTTCATGGCTCTTGGAACGCTTTTTAATGTGTTTTATTGAATCGAAATGAAAACACATTTTTAATGTACCGTGTGTGTTGTGGAAACCTTTTCCATCTTTCCACTGCAAATTATAAATTATGCGTGTTATCCTCTTTTCATTATAAACCTCGCCAAAAATTTATATATACAAGCAATGCCAAGAAAATATCATTGATTTTTTGGGCAAGCAAACTAAAATCCAAGTTGGTGTTGGTGGCTATAATACGTTGTCTGTTCTATGAAGCAAAATTTTTCCCAATGACATCAACCTCTCTTCATGTTTATTTCGATAATGCACTGTGTATTATTCAACTGCTTTGAACAAGCTTTTTTGTCCTCTCCAATAATGCGTGTATATGCAACGTAACAGAATTAAGAGTAAATATGAACCTCAAACATGAGTGTGTGTGCAGTTACAAAAAGGCATTGATATTTAACTGCTCAATGGAAGGCCGTTGACTAAAATGGCTCTATATAGAGGAGGGAGATGATAACATTGTGAACATTGATAATAATTACTGTAATAATGTGTATATAGGAGGATGATCAAGTGTTGTGTGTGTAATTCATCAACACCAACGCAAGTTCATTTTCAGTTTCATAGAGCACAGAAAACGTAAAGGTACATGTTCTCCTTTGGATGATGTACGTGAGCAGTGAAACATCAAGGCAGTACAGAATCTTTCCATAATTGTTTTTATGCAAAAAATTAATATACATAATGAAATAATGTAATCCACGCGTGCACGGAAGCAAACTGAAAAATAGTACAATTTTTTTGCTACAAATTTCTTCACCGTGACTAAACCCAAACACGTGCAGATAAATTCTCATTATAATATGATACAAATTAATGTTCTCCGAAAATCGGGAAACGCATCATAATCCGTTTGTCCGAAGGCATTTCTTCTGTATAGACATGCGTCACATAATACTAAAAGTCTATGGAAAAGCTCAATCAAACATGTAGCATGCAATACTCAAGGAGAAATATTGAGGTATCAATGACGTGCAGACGTGACCAGAAAACCGTTGACCACATAATATTCGTTTTACATATAGGAAATGGTGACAATGAAAGCTATTTTTCCACTACTAAGGTAAATGTAAATGCAAATTACAACCATGTTGAAACTGTGGTGAGTAATAACTTATGTAAACTGCCTCCAGTGAGCAAAAAAGGAAAGGTGTATATTTTTAGATATTCATCGTAATGCGCCACCACCACCACTGGAGTAACAAAAAGTTTTAAATTTACAAAAGCAACAACTGCTTTACCAGCAGATGTTAGCATTGCAATGTAAGCAGCTTTTTATGATTATTTTCCTGCTCTTTGTTGTTGTTTTCATTCCAGGATGCCTTCACTCTGCACAAAGTTGTACATGATGCTAAGTAGTAGTTGTGGCTGTACACGGATCCCTTAAATCTCCGGTTATTGCAACACTAGTGACCCTTTCAAAATGGTAAACATTAAATCAGGTAACATTTTTATCCCCATCTCGTTTCTTTGTTATTGTTGTTGTTGCTACCCCGTTTCAGCCTTGCTTAACTTTATGGTAAAAAGCTGATCTCTTGAAAACACCTTTCCCTTCTCCCCTTCTTGCCCATTTCACATTTTTATCTCTGCACTGCTGTGTGCGTAGACAAAGAAGATAAAGAAGACATCTGCTCGTTTACCAAGTTGATGGCTTGCTTGGCATGGTGTAAAATTTTCAACCAGATTTTCTATTTTGACTGGATTCGTTTATGCAACTGAAGACTTGAGTGTGACGCGACGGAACAAAGAAACTCTTTAAAACTAGCATTTACCATGCGTTTCATGAGCATCCTCGAATCCTCATCGTCTGCAGGACCAACATAATTTTTTAAGTAGTGGTAGTAAAACTCCTTGAATGCATATAATGATTATTATTATGACTTTGGTGGTGGTGAGCAAGATTTAGAGAGTCGAAATGGATGTATGTCGTATGTAGGACCAAGATTGATGGTGTTGCTATGCTAAAAACGAACCGATGCATCCTCCACTACCTACCCTTTCTTATAAGCTTCACCTCTATTTCACTCACATCCCCAAAATCCAGTCAAGTTCCTTCTACTTCGTTTTTGTCTTTGTTCTTCTTCATCGTCTCATCTTCTTCTTCCTCCTCGTCATCATGATCATCATCAGCATTCCCGTCGTCGTCTCTTGAAACCCAACTAACTACTTGCTCATGCGAGAACATTCACGTACGTACAGATGGAAACAAAATCTCAACATCCAATCTCAGCTTTGCCAGAGAGTGTACCCTCATCATATCATCAAAAATAGTGGAAAAAATATAAATATAACTTTTTGTGAAGCCCACTCTGAGACTATACTGAGACCGTATATATGCCTGTGTGCACGCACAGAGAAGAAGTTACAGTTTTTTTGTGCAAGCAGCAGCAGGAGATGTTGGTAGCGAACAAGACGAGAGGAAACCTAACAAAGGAAGCGTTTGCTCAAACAACCAATAAGCCAAATCCAAGTGAAGATATAGATGCACATGGAATGGCATGGAGAACGTCGAGGAGTGAAGAGGAAGACGCACTTTTATTACTTCTCCTTCTTCCCAACAACCATCATCATCGTCAACCACTCCAGCAAGCAGCATTGGAATTTGGAATGTTTTTGCTGTATATAATGTACTCACAAAAACATGTGGACTTGTTCATAATATTATGAAGCATGCATGACTTCATCTCTTCCACAGAAATAATTATGCCAACCCAAAAAAGTGGCAGATGTTGGAGTTTTAGAGATGACGATGATGATGATGATGGAAGGTTCTTAGTTGACGAACAAAAAACAGAAGAAGAAAAACAAAAACATGAGCCATGAGGAGTGAAGTGCCCCAGAGGTATATACAGTAAGAGCCTTACTTTTTAAAATATGATTTTCCTTCTCTTTCTGCTTCTCGGAAGAGTAAAAAACGTTTCTAATAGAAGGACCCTTCTTTCTTCATGCCAACTTGTACCCTGCGGATGTCATGGACCTTTTATCCTTTTCACAAAAAATCGTACATGCTTTTTGATCATCTATATAGCATAGGTTTTATATATAGTGTTCACTAGAATGATGACAAAATAGAAAGGATATTATTTTAGGTATTCATAGTCCCTTCATCATCATCATCATCATCGGCGTCGCCTCCACCATCACACAACGGCTACACAATAGTCGCGTACTCACACGAAAAGAGAAAAATGGACCGAGTCCTTTTTTATGTGAGAAGAATAAAGTTACATCCAAGCTGGTTTCGTTTGGTGGTGGTGGTGGAGCGCAACCATGTTCATGAAGCGGATGGGTGAGGAAGGAAGCCTAAAAAATTGCTATATGAAATGTTTTTAGGGTATAATATATAAGGCTGTTATAAAGGCACACACACACATGTACACTTTTATATTCTTTGGTCGTGTCTCTCTCTGAATGTAAGTGCGAGTGTGTATGTGCATCGCATACAGACTTTTGTTGGCTGATGTTGTTACTTCACATTTTCATGCCTTTGTGTTCTCAGAGCGTGTTGAGTGTGAGTGAGGCAATAATAAGGTACTATATATATCCCTATACCCTTTCTGTTCATATATATGTGTGTAGTTCTTCGCCATCCTGATCATCATCATCATCAGGAAGCTCACACAGCAAGCAGAAGAGGTGGAGAACGACGAGGAGAGAAGAGAACCTCAACAACAAACAAAGAAACCAGTGGTATGGTAAAATCGTAATGGTGGCGGTGGTGTTGCTGTCGTTTTGTTTGCTGCTTTTGCTGAAGTTGAAGTGCTTGCTACAAAAATCTACAATGCTATTATTACAGACTCTCTGAGAGAGAACTGCCAGAAGAGAATTGAAGAAAGAAGAGGGCTTATAATGATGATAATGATGGTATAAATGCTCAGAGTTTTTGAGAGTGAAGAGAAGAGGGTACCAATTTGTATGTACGTTGCATGAGGATTGATGCGTTTTATGCCAGCGAAACGCTGTAAAAGGCAAATAGATATAAAGAGGAAACAAAGGACGAACATTTGGTGGAGTTTTCACTAAAATATCGAATTTACTATTTGCTTTACGGATTGTTTTTCTTTACTCCTTTTTCCTCTTTGTTTGTCACTTGTGTTTGTTGAGTAGGGTAAAGGTATGAGGACACAAAAATCGACGTCGTTGCAAAACCCAAATGAGGCAGACGGTCACAGTCAACATTCTACGTTGTTGTTTTTCACGGAAAATTTTTATTTTTAGATTGGTTTTTGTAGTAAAATTTAAGGTCCTTATAGTGTATGCTCAGGTGGTGGAAGAACCTTTCATGCAGCATAATAATAGTGGGTACTTTTGCAAAAGGTAGGAAAGTCGATGACGAATATTGTGTAAACCTCACAGCCGGAACATTTCAAAACAAGGGATAAATATTTTGGACAAGAGAAAAACGTTTTCCTATTGACTCATTCAATCTTGTCAGGAAAGTTTTGTGAACCGGCTTATTTTGGAGGTAGAGACAAGTCAGGTAGATAGAGAGAGTATTATGAATATTATAGTATTTTCTATTAAGACTACATGAATGAGCATATAAAGATGACACGACAAGACAGCCAC
Source organism: Willowsia nigromaculata (assembly GCA_034700605.1). Taxonomy (NCBI): domain Eukaryota; kingdom Metazoa; phylum Arthropoda; class Collembola; order Entomobryomorpha; family Entomobryidae; genus Willowsia; species Willowsia nigromaculata. Next base: position 28,522 of record JAQIXX010000766.1, read on the forward strand.
TGACATTTATTATCCCCTTGTTGATAGCCCAAATGACATGAATATTATAATGCGGATGGGAAGAGGCCAATATCTTGTTTGGAGGTATCCCATATACCTTTAGAAACTTCCGCGTAGTATTGGTTTCATGTATTGATGCTACATTTCTTCCAGGAAAGTTTTGCAGCAGCATAAACTCCTACTAAGCTGTTTTTCACACTAAATTGGGCTGTAAAGCTACCTAAATGCGTTGGCGTATAGAAGAATGTATTTTTCGTAGAACGACTACTGGTGGCACTTATTAGGACAGGAAGGGCCAGGACCCTTTTCTACTGCGCAGTTGTTCCCTTCGTCCTTTGACCGCAAACAGTTCAAACTGTTGTTTATTATTAAGTACTTCTTCCGCATTTTCTGCGTCTTAATTTTTCACTAGAAATGGATTTCACAGTACCTTTTCGTAAGCTTTAACGGATCCCTTTTTTCATGAGAGAAAAACAACTACGTTTTACAACGTAGGCCAATGCGATATTATGTGTTTTGGCATTGATGGCAAAATTCGTTAAGCATACGGCATACGGCAACCGAAGCAAATTGGTTTCGAGCAGAAAACCGATAAGGACTGATGGTGGTGGCGATGATGATTATGACGCTGATAGATGCTCATTTAAATAAATTTACAAACTGTTTATACGCTGATAAAGATGGAGTGGTTCACATTGGGCTATCATTTACATTAAGGCAGTTGCCAATTTAAATTTTTATTTAGCAAGTTAAGAGTAATATAAGAGAGAAGAAAGCAAGCTCGCCTTATTCGTCATTATATCGTGCTCATGTCGACAATGACAAGGAGGGGTACTACTTTTTAATCAGAAAACTGCATATAATACCTAGGCACGCCGATTAATTAAAAGTGTATAGCTTACATGCGTGCCTATACACAACGACAATGAAGGGTCCCATTTTTGAAAACCGACCAAAACCAGAATAATCTGCTTGAAAAAATGTAAATGTAAAATGCAATAAAGAATGCAACAGCAGTAACAACAATACGCAATGATAACGTCGCAGTCAGTGGAGTAGCAACAATGCATATCATCATCATGATCATCAAAGCCAGTTTTGCTTGCTATAAGGTTGACGAAACGACAAAACTCAACCACCATCCAATCCACCTCTCCACTAACCACATTATACAGCCAACAATGAATAAACTGCAGCAGCAATGGCAACGCAAAGGCATCCCCATTATTTTTAAACGCCTTTTCTTGTTGCTAGGCCAGTTTGCTGCTTCGGATCACATATGGCCTCGACGACGACTCGACTTAACAATCGACTCTCGTTGTTGCTGTGCTGCTGGCTGTTATGCTATCACATCATTTTTTTCCTTAGCCAACAACAACAACAATTCAAAAATTGTAATCCTTCTTCAAGACGAAAAAATGAAAGACGAAAGAAGGAGACTCTCTAAAAAACAACAATGAAAACATGGTTGCGTGTGTGCTACAAGCTACACTTGTGCTAGCAACAGCATTCATCAACAATGCAATGCAATCTCTATACGACGAAACATGGTCTGTTTTTCTCTTGTTATTGTTGCAACAATAACACAACTCAACAATCTACCATTTTACATTGCAGTTTTCTTGTAGAACATTGCTTTGTTGATTTGCTCGCTACTAAAAGCGTTCAGCATTGCTATTTTTTCATTTGGTGATGGTGGTGGTGGTGGCGTTATTGTTTGTTAGCGTCATACTAGCCCTTGCCATGTATATTGAAAAAGTAACAGTTGACGCCATTCTCAATTCGAACTATTTAACATAAACATAGAATAAGTAGCAAAGAGAGTTCATATAGCATTGATGTTTTTATAATGAACCTCTTGGCGTTCACTCATTATCTCTCTCTCTCTAGAATTTTTGCAACCTTCTTCGTCCATATTGAATTGCATGTCTTTCCAATGAAAATTACATATCACACATAACACAATGGAAATATATAGATGTTAAAAATTTCCTTCGCCCTTCACCATTCCACAATGCATACCATCCCATTCAAAAAATGAATCTACCATCAAAGCTAAAAAGCTATGCCTTCTTTTCTATTTATCTTATGCCTATTTCGTCATATTTTTTTCTAGCCTTTCTGTTCTTCATTTTGGCCCCTCAACCCTAATTAGCAACTTTTATAATTACCATCCATTTACCATATCACTTGAAAAATGTTCCTAAGCTAAATGAAATGAATCATTTTAAAATAAGGCAATAATGGAGGGAGGGAACGCTTATCTCTATAAAAAAGTATAATCATAATTTTTCCCTCGTCTCTCTCTGGATGGACCAATGCTAATGTTCTGTCCTCCTACTCCTCCTCCACCTTCGATACAACAGCACGCACACCGACAACAACAACGCCACCATCATCATCATCATCGTCACTTCAACTCATCTCCATCTTTCTTTTTTATTCTGTGTACAGACTGTATCGAGAGTGCTGAGACGCCAGCAGCAGCCAAAAAATGTATAAAAAGCCGACATACCTAATCGCATTTTTTGTTGTCTGCTTTTGCTACTCTCATAGAAATGCTCACACTCTTTTTCTGTGTATAAGACGAGAATTTATGGCAAAAAAGCCAACATGAGAATCATGTCACGTAAAATATAAGACGGTCTTTCTTAAACTCTTTCTTCTTTCTCTCTGTTTCTCTTCAATTTTTTAATCCGTTTTGTAGTATTTTTTTCGACGCAAAGAGAAGAGAACAGAAGTAACAGCAGGCAGATTCAGATAAAAAGCAAGAGAGAGAGAAAAAACAATCTAGAAAAGAAAAACTTGAACAAGAGAAGTGCAACAGCAGTAGCACCAGAAAGGAATTTTTTGCTACTTCAAAAGATATGCATATTATAAGGCGATGAATGATGATAAGATGGTTCAAATGAAATGCACTTCTTGCAAAAGTTGTTATTCAAAAAACCTTATTTTTTCCTTCATGCCATGCCACTATTTACCATTTTAAGAAATGAGAAGCATTTTTTAGAGCAATTGCATATTATTGCAACAGATACAAAAATACACAATGTATAGCAAGAGCATCACATCTTGTATCAACTTTACAGCATATTTTTCTACACTTTGAAATTAGTATATCTTTATCTTCTATTTACAAAGTTGAATGCGTGTATTGGTGTGTGAAAATGCGAATGCATGCATGCCTCCTTACAAGTAAGCCTTTACGACTACACAAGTACTGTAACTTGCAGAGCAATTATGTTAACAATTTTATCGAATCAACTAGTAAAACCAGGAAGCCTTTTTCAGCAACAGTAGTGGTTATAGTTAGCTCTATCAAAACCTCATGTTATTTGCACACGTCAGAAAATATATAAGCTACTTGTTCACTCTTAACAATTTTATCTTGCTTCACTACTTCTTCTTCGTCTTCTTTCTTAATGTTCCTACTTACATTACACTTGATTTCATACAATTATCTTAGAATTTTGCCTACTAAGCAAACAAAAGGCACTTTTGTAACAGCTTTTTCTCCTTTTAAAAGTTTTTTTTTATTATTATAGCTATTGAGTCGATATTGATTGAACTGTAGAATTTCGTGTATTGATCCATAAAAATTGAATGCAATTATTGATGAGAGAAGCTTATTTCCCTATGAAAATGCTACCTTATTTTATGATCATGAATCATGGCACAACAAAACAGACCAGACAGTACAAATTACTGTAAAATTTGTGACGAGAAGAATGGAATAAAAAAGCAGAAATGAAAGAGAAAAACTTTTTTCATGTTACCCAATAATACCAGCCGGTTATTATTTCGAAATCGATATATCCTCCACATCATACATTTCTGGCTAATGTATCCTCCACAAATATTGAAACACCGCGTTCAAAAGCGTAGACTTTTTTATCATTTAAATTGAGGATGGACTAACCATCAGTAAAATACTTTTGTGCAATTTCACAGAAAACACTACTAGCCAACGGAATAAACGGTTGACATTATACTGGCAATTCAAATTTTCATTAAACTAGAAGGAATATATTATACTAACTTTCTTTTAAAAACGCACACTCTTTTCTTGAAAATATTCACTTTTAATACTGCTTACATATTTCCACTGAATAAAAAATCGCCTTAAATAAACTACATACTTGCTTTTTTAATTAACCTCAACTTTTTGAGCACTTTGTGTTTAATTTTTTAAAGTGAGAAAATCAATTTTTCCCAGAGAAATAACGACTATAATCTTATGCATATACAGCATACGCTATATAACAGCTAGATATATACGTTTTTTATTAATAAGGATTCGGTTTTGCTGTTGTATTACTCATTTCTCTCTTTCTCTAGCTTTTCTGTTGCGACTACCACATACCTGGGTGAAATTTCTGTATAGCTGACTCGCAGAGATGTTTTTCAGAAGGCAGCAATAAACGAACTGAGAGGTAGTATGGAATGAGATCTACTCTATCGCTTCTTTGTGTGCACTCGCTTCACTCTGTCTATCCTCCACATACATAAAACTCTTCATGGGTAAAAAGGCTTTTCGTTCTGATTCTTCAATATTACAGATATTATGAGCATACATACATGAGTTCATGTCGAGCATGGGAAATAGTATCAAAAAAAGAGAATATTATAGAAGCCAAGGATAGGATTGATGAATATGGGGTTACCTAAAAACGTACTGATATATGGTGAGTAATGTACATAGAAGCGAACGAACTGAAATCCTATGTGCATAGCTAATAATGTATCTGAACGCAAAAACGCAATTTATTTCTCACGGCTTTTTTAATAGCAGACAGTATATATATTGTCCATATTGTGGTATCCCTTTCTCTCTATTTCTGTTGGGGATATACGGTGTCACGTTGCCCCGCACACTACCATACACAAGACTCTTTGTCATGTAATGTTGTGTTAGTGTAGGACAGGATGAAGAGAGGAGAGCACATTTTTATACGAGTGACTTGTAACAGAAAAGAAGCAAAGAACTGAAGTAATAGGATAGCATGTTAGAAAGGATAAGATTTTGTGTAAAAAAAAGAGTAACTTTGGTTAGGGCATCATCGTGTGGTGTAAAACGTGAGGGTAAAATGATGTGAGGACGAGTGACGTTGTTATGTATGGTGCTCAGTTGAATTCAGCCAATCCACCAACAGCTTTCAAAATAGTTGACCAATACGGGGAAAGATAACAGAAAGGGGTAAAGGATGTGTGAAATACATGCAAGGTTTTTCAAGTTTTATGATCCCACACACATACTGCACTGTAACCCTTTTATGTACATATAAATAACGAGAGAGATATATATCATTCATGTATGTATGCCAGCAACGCAACAGAGCTAAAATAGATACATACCTTGAATACCTACTTCTGTATGCAAAGTTGGTAGAATGCATTTTAGAATTTGGAATTACAACGATGAATGTTTCTATTCTCTTGAGTTGTCTCGCTTTTTCAATTTAGGTATTGCATGGATTAATGCATGATGCATGTTCAAGTTACACTTTGTAATGTGGGTATGTCGGTAATGTATATATGTATTTGATGAATACATACCTACATATTATTTGCACTATAGAATAGTGGGTATATAGGTGAACTACAAAAGATAAACGAAAATATATTATCAGCATTCGTGTGTGATTATGATGATGATGGTTGTGTGCTGGTGTGGATGATTGAAAGATGTAAAGAAGGGGAAAATAAAATTCCATCTAGTTAGCATCCCAAGAAATCTTTTGGGAATACCGTTTCTCTTTTAGGTATACGGATTTACTTTGTTGAATAAAACTTTATGAGCGGAAATCTTGCATGGTTCATCTTTCAACTTTTTCGAGTGATCTGATTGATGTCATATATTATGGCTTTCTTGAGAGATTTTCGTCGAGATTGAGACACAACCCATTAAAATGAAAAATGATAAACTTCACGTTGCAAAATAGAGAGATGGTTTCAAACAGAAAAACATTATTTCACAATGAAAGCTTGAATGAATAAATAAAACTTTATTCATTTCCTCTTCAAAATACTCAAAAATTGACATGACTGATAAATATTATGTTAATTTATATGTAGCATGTATGCCTGTGTAACACTTTTTTGTTTCAAAATAGATGACTAAAAAAGGCTGTATAGCTGCTTTTGTTACAATATAAATTTGTCAAGCAAAAACATAAAAATAAAGTTAAAATTATGCTCGGGAGGAAATAATATGTTGCAACCAACAAAATCAATGTCTCCGTCATTAAAAACCATTCTTATACAATAAACGCGTATAGTGTTAAAATAGCAATAATCAGTTTTGCCAAATGTCCATAAACAATAAACGTATTTTGTGTTAAAAGGTCATGTCTGTTAAACCCTTGCAATAAAAATACAAATTATGTACTTGATTAACTAATCGATATCGATTGTAGTAATTCAAAGTTAATAAAATTTCACAAAATGTCGCCTCGATGTAAGATCAAAATTGACAATTTCTTGTTTAAAAGTCTCATGTTGCTCAAAATTATAATAATTCCAATGAGAAACGGTGTGTTTCTAAAAACGTTACAAATTAAATTAAGGCTGATTTAATGGATGGATTGGTGACTTTGTTTGTGACATGATTATTGTTTTGTTCTTCGATAATTTAGAATCTATATCATATACATACAGTTACTTTTAAAAACAATTTTAACGATTACAACAAATTGATGAGTAACGCACAACACCGTTTCACTTTGCGTTTATCCTTATCAACAAGTCTGTACTAAAATCTATAGAAAGCTTAACCCGTACTGTCATACTTTCACTGTAAAAATGTATCTTGGAAATGGTCTAGTTCTCATTGGAAAGTTCACACGTAGACACGAATCTAGAATGAATTACCTTATACAAAATATTAATTTTTTTCTTTCGATACGCTTTTCATCACGACGAGGCACTAGATATGTATAACTGGTAAATATAGGTATATCGTAAATCCTGTAATATTTGTGATCCGTGGTCATTTAAAAAAATCCTTGGAATGAAACGAATTCCATTCATTTTAGAGTATGTAAAAACCCTGAACTACATAGATATTATAGCACAACATACTCTCACCATATATTTTAATAACTGTTAAGTCGGTAAGTTGAGTTAATTGTTAGCTACGTTAAGAAATATGTTACATTTTCATCGCGGTATACAGGTAAATTAAATGACTGCTGCGTTCAGTAGAGTTACGTTGATAAATTAACATTAAAAGTTTCATCAGTTCTTTACAAGCTACGTATTATTTTAGATATAGCACACGCTACGATATCCATATTTGGTAACGTCCGTTTTAGTTTATTCGTAAATTATCTACGCATAAAAACAGATACATTCTATTCATCTCTGCACGAGAAACTGTTAAAGTATTACATAGTTCTAATTACCCTTAAACAGAATACATCATAGAAAGTTTTTGAAGAAGAAGGGACCATTAGCGTAAAAATTACTGTTTACCTGCGTATTAATATAATATTTTGTTGCGCAATTAGTCAGAAACGATCAAAGTAAAATATTAAAAGATTTTATTTTTCATCAAGAGAATTTAGAATCCAATTCTTCTTGATACACTTCTAGTTAAAGTCTTGAAGTTACGTATCAATGCGTAATTTTTTTACAATGAGATAAAAACTGGTGAAAGGTGTTGATGAGGTTATGCGGTACAATGATTTGGTCCAAATTTTCAAAAAAGATAGCAATTCTTAGATCAGTTAAATTACTTCGTTAAATATGGAAATGACTACTTTGATGTGGGAGACTGAGAGGAGCAGTTAATATGGCGGTATTAGATGAGTTGTTATTGTTATTATTATTAAGATGATTATGAGAATGGTGATGGTTATTGGGACTACTGCCATGATGATGTGGAGAGCTCGGCGATGAGTACGCGTAGTGGTGCTGCTGTTGCAGATTGTTGTGGAAGGTCTGTTGGTGATGATGATTGTTGGGATGATGATGATGATGGTTGCCGTTATTAGCTGTTGTAGTCATTTGGAACTTTAGAAGATTTTCCAATTGAATTACCCTTTGCTCGGTGGCGTTCAGGGCGGCCATCAGTTTTGCGTTTTCTACCCAAAGGTCTTTCATGAGAAGGTCAGAGTGGGCTAATTTCTCTGCCTGATAGAAATGAACGATAAAAAGAAAGCATGTCAAAATACGAGGGTCTATAAATACACCTAGCAGTAATCTCACGTAAGCCTCTATTTTAGGAAGAGAAAGTTTTAATCTCATTATTACCTGTTCTTTATGCTTCACCACGTGCTGTCTCAATAGCTCTTGGCTCGCCTGCATCAAACTTTCCCAGTTGGAAATTTCCATCTCATGTTGATATTTCAATTCTGTCATAACCAATGTCACATGAAGGAAACGTTTTTGCATTGGGTTGTTTATTGATAAAAATGCATGATGGTATTATTGTTTGAGAAGCTTTGAAAAGCACACATAGCACATCCACAACTACACGGTATAATACTTAAGGGTTGATGGTTAAAGGTATTTCGGGAAGGACAAGTGTTACTCCACAGCACGGTAAAAGCCAAGTTATCGTTGATTTTTTGGCTATAAGCTTGCGTGTGTCTCACACAATATTACTAAATAATATTATATACAGTAGCGGTGGCGTTAGATGTGTTACAAATATTTACAATGATAGTATTTACAACAAAACACATACAACACACACACAAATCATGGTTAAAAGGGTATTGGTTATTAACGGTTATTGAGTTTTTTGGATAGAAAACTACAAGTGCAGTGTAAGGAGGCGGCTGCGGTGGTGAGTGGGTAAGTGTAGCAAATATAAAATGCTGTTTAGAGATCTTTGAATAGGAATGACTGTCTGACTCTGACCAGTGGCGATTTTCTCAGTCTGACTATCTTTTTGCTGGAGAGCTCGCTGAAGGAGGTAGCACTGCTCGTCCCGCTGCTTGAGTTTTGCGCGAAGACTCTGAAGCCATCCCAACTCCACATGGCACCAAGCTTTCTTCATGGTGGGCACAACACCTCCCCCACTCATTGACGAGCTGGGAGGTACTCCCCACGATGAAGTATGTTCGGGTTGAAAAGGTGGGGAAAGAGATCCCCAAGCACCCTGTTTAATACCAATCACCATACAAAAAGCATAGACTTAAAATGATGATAGGAGCTCTCTCTGCTTAAATATTTCAAATAAATAAATAAAATACTTTCTCCTCAAACACAACAATAAATAATAAAACGAAGGTAAATTCAAAATCTAAAGCGAAGCTTGTCTTTCATGGAGGGAGGATGAAAAGTCTTACCGGTTGAAGAGCCAGGGTAGGGTCAACAGCAGGTATAAATGGCAAACTGGAGCTTTTATCACCAACACTTGCGAATCTTTGGGGCCAGATGGATTCTGGCTTTTGGGAGTTATGGAGCATTTCCAAGAGACTTTTGCTTTTTGACTGGGTTATCAGCTCATTGTTGTTCCATTGACTGTGACCAAAATGGGGAGAAAGTGGTTTTGTGATCTGACGAGTATAGATTACAAAAAACTAATATTAATATTTTGACGAAATTGTCACTTGTTAAAATCACTGCTGAACATTTTTGGATTGGTCGCAATGTGCTTACTTCTGGAATGGACTTTTTGTACAGGACTTCCCTCTCTTTTAACGTTGCTTCAAGCAGACCAATTTGCTGCTTGTATCTTTCCTCTTGACTCCTCAGTTGGAGTTCCAACTGTTTGATGCGTTCTTTCATCAAATCCATCATTCCACTTTCCTCTACAGTACTTCTCTCTGGATAAAAAGTTAGATCACTTGGTGAAAAGGTACTAAACGCATTACAAAAATATGGTAAAAGACAATTTCAATCTAAATTACCTTCTTCCGCAAGGGCGCTTATTCTATTTTCGTATTCTTGGCACTTTTTCGACAGCATTGACACTTGCTGCTCCAAGTTGGCACATTCTTCTTTAAGTTTGTTCTATAACGCAATGAAAATAAAGTATTTGGTTCAAAATGAAAAATTTGTATCCTCGATCTCAAAACAAAAAACAAATTCTCACCTCAAAACTCCTCTGATAGGTTGTAATTATAGAATCTTGCTCCATTTTCACCGATGTTAGTTTATGCCTCAGCACCTCACACTCCTCCTCCAGATCTGTCACTTGTCTCTCCAAACTCGCCCTCTCCTCAATCGGCGGTAGCCTATCATTCTGGCTGCTGGAACTCAGTAGCAGCTCCTCATACTCTCTAATTTTCCCCAGCAAGTCCTGGAACTTTTCGTCAATTTCCTGCTTATCTTGCTCGTACATATCCCTCGCCTCTTGCAACTTGTCCTGCCAGTAGTCCTCACATTTCTCATACTCCTCTCGCAACAACTGCAAACTACTCTCCAACTCACTACACTGCACTTTCAGTTCTCCTTTCTCCTTTTCATAAGCTGCTCGATTATCACTCAAATCCTTCTCGAGCGTTGTCACGCGCTCCTTTAGCTGCTCAACCTTGTCACTATCCTCACAACCAAACGAACTTTCTTCAGTTTGTGTCATCATGTTCTGAAGAAAGTTATGCATCTCAGTGGGATCAATTTGAACTCCTTTTTCTTCCACAGTTCGAATCGTGATTGTTTCAAATTTATTATTAGAATGACGACTAAGATAATGATTATATTGATGACTGTCTACTCCGCTTCCCAAACTAAAATGTCTCGCAACTCTATTTCTATTCGCTACAGCACACATTTCACTTTCTAAACTGGCACACTCCCTCTCGGACTGACCCATGAAGAGCCTTTCCTCGAGAGCGCTTAGAGAGGGTTCACTGTCCATTTCTTCTCCGTCCATATCATCTGCACCATTGATAGGTCCATCCGTTGAACTTTCTCCGATACATGCTGCTATCCTCTGCAAAGAAGAATGAGCGGATATACAAAGAGAAACAAGCAAATTTATGAGCAAGCGGAAAATGTTACACAAAAAAAGTTGCACTTTGATTCTTCCGGCACACTCTACTTACAATAGCAATGGGTGATGGTAATTTTGGACAGGTGCCAGCATGGGTGCTATTGGAAGTGACTACGTGTTCCAAGCTGTTGTTATTACTGCTACCACTTGTAATTATCGTTGGAATGCCTACAATGTGTTCCAAAGAACTATCACATTCTTCCGTATCTAAAATGCATGTCAAGAGAGAAAAAATGAGTTGGGTGGCATGAATTGTGCCAATTGTCATCTTTGCCAATAATGCAATTTCAAAGTCATGTGAAACCCTTAATATATCGATATTTATAGCATACCATCAATTGACCTATGATCTTCCTCATGTTTGGAATAGTACTTTCCCATTTTATTCACAGGAACATCTTCACCATCACCTACTCTTCCGTGGTGATTGCTTCCGTCATGAGTAATTAAACTAGAGGAGGGACTGTTTAAGGCACTGTTGTTTTGATTATTATTATGATGGCTATTCATGGAAGATGAGCTTCCTTTCCGTTTCTTCTGAATAAAACGCTTCTCTTTTGATTGGGATGCTTGAACGAGTTTCAATGTTTCCCGGACCGACTCCAACTGCATGGTCAGCTCATCATTTTGATCTCTCAAGGCTTGCATCTCTGTGTACGTATCTTTCAGCTTTCCATCGCTGTTTGCTAATGATTCCATGTATTTCCTTTCCATTTCTTGAAGTTGATTTTCCACTCCGATGAAGCGGTTCATTTCCCTTTCTAGGTGAGAGCGCATCCTGTTCACACTCTTTATCTCAATGCTCAGAGTATGCAGCTCTTGTTCCAAGGTGGTATTTTCGTCATTTAGCTTGTTAATTTGCGACTTGAGTTTGATGTCCTCTTCCTGAAGTTCCTTCAGTTTGGACTCGGCCAGATTCAAAGTTTGCTGAAGAGATTCTTTTTCGTTGGAAAAGCGATCTTGCAAATCTTGGATTTGCTCGTTATACTTCATCTCCATTTTCCTTAGCACCATTTGACTATTTCTTTCCAGTCTCGCATTTTGCTCGTCCACCTCCTGAGCAATCAGGGCGGATCGTTGATGAGCGTCCACAATATCAGCCTTCAATTTGTCCCTTTCACATTCAATGCTTTCACAGAGAGTTTTCAGGAATTGAGCTTCCGTCCGATATGTCACGAGAGCAACTTGGAATGCTAGGGGAAGTTTCTCTTTGGAATGGTCGATTTCATCTTCTATAAACTTGGCCAAGTCTTGAAGATTAATGGCATGTGATTTGGAATTGGAAGGAAAGCCCAGATCAGCCAAAAGTCTGGCACCATCAGCTTCATTGACACCCAACTGTGACCAGATGTCAAGAACCCTTGAGACTTTGGCGAATCCAGTGTTCTCCGGATCATAAATAGAGAAAGCACCGCGTTCACTGACTGGAATGCTGTTGGTTGTTGAAAAGCCGTTAGTTCCTTTCCCTACTGGAGGCGCCGCTCGAGGAGGTGAGTTGTTTGCGTCTGGGGTTGTTGCCATTTTGCTGTGTTTTTCAGGTGAAGGAGGAAGCTTATCTTGCATCCCCTTAAACATTTGACTTAATTCGGAAAGGCAAACTCGGCCATCCTTGTCACCGTCGAGTTCCTCAAAAAGCTCTTTAATTATCTGTTTGAAGAAATTAAATGTTAAACTTTATCGCACTATGCCCCAAAAATACTCAAAAACATTACTATTTCAATCAATGTTCAATTTATTACCTCGCCGGAAACCTGAAGACCGATACACTGGCACACAGTCGTAAGCTCGGTTTCATCCAGGTAGCCGTCTTTTGCGAGCCCATGTCTTTGACAGAAATCCTTCAATTGCTCCTCAGCCAATTCCTCGCCCATTATTACTGCTAATATGGCCCATTAAATCATTTGCGTCTTGGAAAAACCTACACATTCACAAAAAAATAATCACTTATTGTTGTCCCAAATACATTACCAATTAAAGAATCTTATTGAGATAAAAACACTTTTCCTTTCTCCTCACCAATTATCATCCAACTCTGCATTTGCGGAAGCAGACAGTAATTTGCTAATGATTTCAACAAACTACTCCACACACACCTCTTTATTTGTAATAATATGTGTTTACTATATCATTACTATCAATTATATCACTGCAAAATTCGGTAAAGTTTGAATGCGTCGTATGTGTGGTGTACTGTGTACTGTAGGTAGATTTTTTTACTACTCGGCATAAATTATACATGTAATCTATTAGCTTAATGGACACATATTTTTATCACAGGGGTACATTCTTTCATTCACAATATTTTACTAGTCCATCTGCCAAATCTGCTATGACGGTTTGTCTACTTTTTAAATGGTTTTTGATTTATTTTGCACTGCCTCCTTCCAAATAAACGCTCGTTAGAGACACTACGTAGGCATATTTATAGCTATAAAAGGATATCTCTCTGATATCTACATTTTCTAACCATTTACAGATATGTAAAAATCAGAAATTATTTTTTATTCACAACCATATAAAATGACTGTACATATCTCTGTGCAAATCTGCGTGTGTGTTTTGCTGCGTCTTGGTCTTCTCCTGATGTTGGTGATTATATTATGATGAACATATAGAACTATTCCATATTTAAACGTGAACGTGAGCCACAATCGGACTTTAAATTATAGATTATTTTTTACATGATGTCTCATTAAAATGTTTGATGAATGTATATATGCTGCGTGTGTGTACTACTTGTGTCATGAGGATGATCAGAGAGTAAAGCTGACGACGACGATGGTGATGACGAGAGAGATATTTTTGTGAGAGAAGATATAGTCGTAAAATTGGATGTGTGTAGAAAAATTAAAGGAATGTAAAATAATAATGTAGAATGAAGTGTGTGTAGCGTACGATAATAGGAGTTCAAAACGAAATCTTGTTTTTCTTTAAAGCAATTGCCATTATAAATCGAAGAACAGCGCAGACCATTTCGTATGGGCATGGCATGCACGAGAGTATATTGTTGTTCATTGAATGTTCAATGAAAATGGGGAGTACACGATAAAGTCATTTAAAGTCATCTTCAAATGCACTTGAATAACATTATGTTATTGTTGTAGTAATCTGTGTACTTGGTAGTAGCACAGTTTTTTTTGCTATTAGTTTTGTGCTCGCACTGACAATGAAGAACATTTAATATGGTGTACTTATACTAGTTTCTACAAAAAGTTGCTACTATGTACAGCTTACAGAGACGAAGAAACTGTGCACGCAAAACGAACAACATTGAACATTTTAAGTAAACCAACAACATCATGAATGATGCATGCGAAGCAAATGGCGAAAATCAACACAATTGTCTATATCTTTCAGAGTAATCTTTCCTCATCAAAATCATCTCTCTATTGTATCTCGTAGTATATCGTGGAGAGAGGGACAGAACTAACGTGATGAATCATATAGAAAAGCATCACATGTTTCTATAAAAGTCTGCAAAGAACATTTTCCATACTTTATCTCCACATTGCATTTTGTATGGTAGTAAATTCAAAGTCAAGTCTATACTCACCGTATGGCTGAGATTAGGATTAGCCGTAGATATGAAATCCATGCATTTGTGTATCTTTATTTTTTTTTACTCGCACAAAAATTTGCTCGTGCAAGCAAGCAAACCAAAGCTGAGGATAACCTTCACTTTATTGTATGCACAATGCATATATCGCATCGTAGGCAATAATCATGAATGTCTGTTTCTCGAATGTACTACTACTCTTATTAGTTATGTAGGTATTTTGGGGTATTCCATTACTATAAATATGAAATGAATTACAATCATTCATCACTATCATGATCAAATATTAGAAAAGTTATCTGCTTTTTATAAACCTCTCTAAAGAGTCGATATTTATAGATGACTAAAATGTTTACTTGCGTGTCAAACGTCATGTGTGTTCAATATTTTCAATAACTTTCCACTCCATATATTTGCCGTTGCACACGGACTTGGGCAGGAATGTGGTAATCTTCTTGAGTTGTTAAATCAGTAAAAAGATTATCATGTTGTTGCGTGGGCTGGAATTGCTGGAGTTTGGATTATTGGAATGCTCCAAGTCGCAATGTCCCCCTGGAACAATCCACATTTAGGCCGTTTCTATATAGCGTGAGATGCTAATGATGTGATGGACAAAGCCATGCTGAAATGAATTCCATGTCGCCCCAGTGGAGGAGCGTAAAGTTGTGGCACATGTAAAATTACCTATTATGATTCAATTGGTTTGGATTGAAGATCATCCGATCTTGTTTTTCCATGCACGTGTGTTTGCGCTTGTGTGCATGAAAATATCTCTGAGAAGTGCAGTGTAGTGTAAATAAATTGTTTGGAATGAATTTTCGTGATAGTTTTGTTCACAATTTGTAGTAGTAAATGGATTTGGGAACCGATGTTTAAGGTGAGAAGTTAATTAAATGGAATCTTTAGCAATGAGAAAAAGAAGCCGGAAGATCGGTCATGTTTCATGTATCATCTGTCAGTCAGCTGTGTTTAGTGTGTGGCACTGAAGAAAGATGATGATAACCATAAACTTACCAAACTTCAAATACTGAAGAAGACGATTGACTTTTTGGGTTTACAGGAAACAGTTCTGAAGAAGAAGCATGACACATGAGATTCCAAACTTTTGAAATCTCGCCTTTGCCACTGATTCTGATACCTGGGACCTGAAGACAAAGTCAAGAACCTTATCTTCCTAACGTGTCACCTGATTCAGAGTACCTCCATAGTCCAAAGAATTATCACTGACTGCCGATTAGAAAGTAAATAGTCAAAATGTTCACAAGAGGGCTTGTCGGTGCTGCGTATGTGGTGCATAGGGTGAGTTGGTCAAAGATCTTTGAAAACTTTTCCATATCATTTATCGTAATCATGTATGATATTCATTTTGAAATGTTGTGTTTGTAAGCAAAGTTATGTTGTTTGTTTTTCAGCATCAATACCGCTTATACACCTCCGGAGGAAGACAACCCGGATTTGTATCCAAAATCATCGACAACTTGAGATCAGAACTATCGAAAAACAAAGAAATGAAAGATAGTATTTCAAAGTTTCGCGAGGAAGCCCAAAAGTTAGAACAATCCGATGCTCTGAAACAAGCGAGAAGAAAATTTGAGGTTGTAGAGTCAGAAGCAACGAAAAGTTCACAAGTACTCAAAGAGACAGCGGATGTAGCAAAAGAGAAATTGTCGGAAGCTGTAAAACATCTAGGAGAAACTGATATAGCTAAGAAAGTAACTGAAGTAGGTGGTCAGTTGGGGAAACAAGCTCAATCCGTTGCAAGTTCAGTTGCAGACGCTAGTGCAAAAGTTGCGAGTACTCCTCCTTTTCGTGCAATGTCGGGAGCAGCAGCGGTCGTAAGGGAAGAAATTGCGGAAACACAAATAGGGGACAGAATATACAGACCTCCAGCAAAATTACGGATGAGAACAGACACTCAAGCAGCTGCCGAAAATATTACTCCAAACATGGAAGCAACAGGAGTCGAACTTCATAAAGATTCAAAGTTTTATCAGAGTTGGGAGAAGTTTAAAGAAACTAATCCATACGTTAATAAGGTGATGGATTGGAAGATTAAGTACGAAGAAAGTGATAACGCAGTAATAAAAGCCTCAAGACTCCTCACGAACAAGGTTTGGTTTTAACTGGAACTGGAAAATTAAAAAAGTAACGAATAAGCTAGTCACTCACATACAATTATTATCTAGGTTTCAGAATTGATGGGAGGACTATTTCAGCGCACTGAATTGTCGGACACACTAACAGAAATAATGCAAATTGACCCCACCTTTAACAAGGATAGATTTTTATTGGAATGTGAAAAGGATATAATTCCAAACATTCTGGAAGCAATGTGTCGCGGTGAACTGGAGGTAAGTTTCTTTGCGATTGTGTACTTTTGTTCGGCATGGGCGTTCTTTTTTAATCAAAGATTTTAAACTACATATCATTGTTACAGATTCTCGCTGACTGGACATACGAAGCTGCGTTTTCTGTGATGTCACAACCCTTTAAAATTGCCAAAGAAAGAGGGCTTAAAATCGAGTCAAAAATATTAGATATTTCACAAGTTGACTTAGCCATGGGACGGGTTCTGGAACAAGGGCCAGTTTTAGTTATAACGTTCATTACACAACAGGTAATGAAATACATTATTTTGCCATTGCCTTGCTCTTACAGAGATATAATTCAAAAATTCATATTCATAAAACTTGTTAATTTTGATTTTATAGATCTCATGTGTTCGAGACGTAAAAGGAAAAGTCGTGGAAGGCGACCCTGAGAAAATTTTACGAGTCAATCATGCTTGGGTATTATGTAGAGATAGAACTGAACTAAATCCGGCGGCAGCGTGGAGACTACTAGAATTATCGGCATCAGCGTCAGAACAGTTTTTGTAGTTCATTTCAAGTCGTTTAGTATTTACAAATAAATTCCTCTTATCACGTCAAAGTACATATTATTCAAAATAGATTATACATATATAATGTTATTCAACGGACTGACGAACGAAACAAGAAAATAGTTGTAGTTGATTAGCTAAATATGACATTAGTGTTGCTATTATTATTGCTTTGCATTTACTGTACCTATTGACTGATTTGCTTGTCATAAAACCTATACATTCACGTTATTTTACTATTGTTCACTTTTTTCTGAGACCATGCAATTTTGTAGTGATTAGTTTATACAAATCATGAGCAGCAGCGATAGTAAATTTTTATAAATTGGTAGGTAATCTTGTTTGTGAATATCATCCAGTACACCTGCTGGACTCTGCTGAGATTCGTCAGGTTGCATTTTCCGTTTAGCAAATGAATTTCTATTTTTAGTTTATGGTTGTGTAAAGCAAACGTTTGTTGAACACTGAAATCAGGGACCTGCATGCATACTAATAATGGTACCTGTAAACTATTCAACATTAAGTATTTGTTGCATCATCATTTTGCATTTATTTCGTTTACTTCGTTTCGCTTCTCGCATTACTTGCTGGGATATAGTATGTTGCTTCCCCAGAATAAGCCAAGAAATCATTCCTGGAAACACCACTACTAATACTGCGCCTACCATGTGGCAAGGTACCTGTGTCTGTCTGTATTCATCCCTGTATGCATACTCATGAAAACGTATTTGAAATCCAGGCTCAGAATATCAGAATGAACTTAAATCCTCAAACCGCTACAGACAACTGATCAAACCTCATTGTCATTTCCATTACTTCTAATAAGTCTGACGCCAAGTGCTGTCGTCGTGCGTTTACCCCGTAATGATGCTGTCAATTTCTGTTCTTCTGAATTCATTTGTCGAGCCACAAGATTTACAATCCATAATGTTTCGGAATAAAAAAGACATGCAGTATAATGACAGCAGAAGAACTTCCTTAAACGTTGGTACTTAACCATTAACACTAACAGTGTCCATGTTTTTACATGCATGACAGACGAAATTTTAAACCAGCAAAAACCCCTTTTTTAGACAAAGCCAAAGCTGTGTACAGCTATGCTGCTGCTCCTGTCTGTAGTCTATATGAGTGAACCCAAATTCCTATTCTGTCTTGAGGTTTTTTATGTAACATCTAATCTACCTTAAAGTTAATGACACATTGCAAATAAAATGCAACGTTTTTCTGCGGCTTAATAGAGCGTGGTATTCTGCCGTGCCGCCGCCGTCAACCATGTAAATCTGCCATGAATTGGATTCACATTATCCATTTTCATGTACCTACATACATGCATGCATAAGAAGTAGATAATTACACGAGGACTTTGTTACTCGTACAAAAGTTGTGCAGTATCATCATCCCATCCCCCCGCTTGATAT
>JAQIXX010000767.1:0-47313 GCA_034700605.1 Willowsia nigromaculata
CATGCCCCTTCCCGAGGATGATGCACCTCAGAAAATCATGCCTGGAACCGGGATGAATGGTGATGACGATGATGAGATGGAGGTGGAAGTGAATGCTGGATCCCTAGACCCTGCTGCAGCGACCACAGATGTCATTGATGATTTTGCCAAGGTGGTTGTAATGACCCAATTTGAAGATAAAAGTGAAGACGATACTGACACGGCCCCCTCTGCCGAGGTACAAAATAATAGGATGTATAAAAGTGACATTATTGATCAGCTAACAGCTTCTATTCTTTGCCAACATCGTGCTGATATAGAGGAGTGTGGTTTGGACATGCTGGTATATAAAATCCTTGCATCCCTCCTCTCTCAGAAACAAAACACCAAACATTTTCTTTTCAAAGCATATTTTCCTTCTCCTATCTTTATCCCTGCTTTCTCTAAAAAATGACACTACACAGGACATATAATGAGCTTCTTGAAGGGTTAGCGAACAATTTGAGATGAGAATTTTTGCCTTTATTTCGTCATTACAGGTGTCTGATGCAATGCATAAAATATCTGGGGCAATCCTATCCTCCGATGACGTTTTGATGCAGCGACCGGTGGAAAACATTGTGAACGATGTACTAGGGTCCATCAATGCTCGAAACACTTCAAAACCTACTCAACAGTCAACCACAACTGTTCCAACGACGACAACCACAAGGAAACCTACCACAACCACTACTACTACGACCACCACCCCAAGACCAACCACCACTACAACGCGAACAACCACTACAACGAGACCACCGACTACTCGTACTACCACAACTACCACTACCACTCCTCGACCAACAACCCAGCTTAGAACAACGACTACAACAACGACGACGACAACCAGGCCGCCGACGACCACAACTCGAAGAACGACAACAACAACCCGAAGAACAACGACAACTACTAGGCGAACAACAACATTGCCTCCAAGAACTGCTCCAACGACGGCAGCCAGAACAACTTTCTCTACATTTTTGCCTAGAATATCACCAAAGGTTACTCCAAGGACCCAACCGCCGACCCCAAGACCGACGACAACGAAAGCAACGACAACTACTAAACCACCCACCCCCAGGTCAACAACGACACTTCGACCAAGACCACCACAAACTACAGAGAGTTTCGCTTATGGCAACTTGTTTAACTCTGGTTTGGATGTTAAGACGCAACAATCCCTGGCAAACATTGTCAAAAAGGATAAGCCGGTAATGTACTCACCGGATATGGAAACCGCTGAGGTGCCACCACCTCCGTATCAAGGTGCCCCACCAATGATTAGTACTAAACCACCCATGCCATCAACGACGACTGAGAAGCCCATGTCAGCACTAGAAGTTATGATCAAGCAGGCGGAACAAATGGGCAGACCTTTCACTCCCGTTGTACAAGTTTCCAACGCAGACGTGTTTGATCCAGAGCCTCCTACAGAGCCCGTTATCGTCGCTCAGGCACCAGTTCAACAGCAGCAACAGGTTCAAGTACCCCAACAAATCCTGGTACAGCAACAAATGCCAGTTCAACAGCCGGTTATGTTACAACAGCAAGTACCACTGCAACAACAACAACCACCCACTGACTACCGTATTCCAGGAATCCCTGTTGATGTATCTGCGGAATTAAGCGTTCCAGATCAATCAGAAGGAAATGATGACAGCACTGATTCTAGCACGGGTGGTGGCAGTATGGACGCAGAGGAGAACGAATTAGATCAAGAGGAAGAGACTGAGAAGGATACGGAAGTCGAGTTCTCCACTGTGAGACCGTACATACGTCCATCCAAGAAACCAATTACAAGCATGTCAGATAATAGACCAGGCAATGAGACGACGAGCAGCAAAAGACCCAACGAATTTTATGATGATGAAATATTTGGATTTGACCCGTATCAAACATTTCACCACGGAGTATATGTTCCACTCGTGGAAGCAATTCAACCGTTAGAAGATCAGCAAGGCAGTGACTCGTCATCAGAGGAAGTTTATGTTCCACCGCCAACTTCCAAGCCAAAGAGGAGGAAGCGTCCACGTCCAAGTCAGCCAAGTAGAACTAGCTCAAATGTTCGTCCTTTTGTCAAGCAAGGAAAGCCAACCAAACAACGACCAGCAACAAAGGATCCCAAGAAACCCATTCCAAATTTGCCCGACTATTTACACAGGCCAAGGCCCTCGCATTTACAATACCAACACGGGTAACTCACCACAAGCATACTCATATGCAACCGGTGAAAATACTTTCTTTATTTTAACTTTCTTATTTTATGTATGGTTACAGAGCTGCTGACGATACTGATCCCCTAACCGGTTTGCTAAATGCCAATTACAAGCATCCTGGTGAAAGTTATGGTCCAGAAACACAGACATTTGCTCCAGATAGATTATTAGCTATTCCACCTCAAGCCCTTCCTCAAAATGTGAGAAAAAATTTGACAGACCATCATGACCATCACTATCAGCATCAGCATGGTCTAGTCGTACCAGGTCACGGTCACGGTCATCATGGCGGCGGCGGCCATGGTCATGGGGAAGGAGATGCTGCCTCTGCTCATTTGCCAAACGCACACGTACCACACCAACCCAGTAACAATTTGCAGAGTGATAATCATGCAGTTGTTGCTGAAAAACGACCAGAGTTTGGCCCTGCTCCACCTGGAAATCCTGGACTTGAAGCCACTCTCACAAGTGTGGACCCCGAAATGCGATCTTTCGTTGACATCAACAATAGAATTGCGTTGAGACTTTTTAGCAGCCTCACAAATCCCGTTTCTAAATCATCTACTACTTATGGAAACATGGTCGTTAGTCCATTTACAATTACCAGTTCTTTGTCAATGCTATTTCTTGGAGCCCGGGGTCACACGGCTAGTCAATTGGATGGCCTGTTGAGACTGGATGACATGCTGACATTCAACCCTCACATGATGTACCACAATATCACCCAAGCCTTTTTGTCTCAGCCAAATACGGCAGCAGCTATGATCCGTCTTCTGATTGCGGATAAGGTAAGATGTTGTTCCTCAATAGCTTTAATTCAACGATAACGTGCCAATTTTGACGAGTGTCTTATTTGGTTTTCAGGGCAAAGGAGGAATTTTAGACTTCTATCGCACAAGAGTTCAACACTTTTATGACGCACGCGTTGAACAAGCTGACTACAAGTTTGCTGGCCACTTGGCTCAAAGTATTATTAACCAAATGATTCGTGCTCAGATCCAGAGACATTCTTACGAACTTCTTAACTACAGCATACCGCTCAGTGGACCAATGTCGATGTTGACCGCTACTTTCTTTGACGTAATTAATAATATCATGGCAAAAATAGTTGCAATTTTCACCACTTCCGGTTTTGAGATTAAATGTAAATGTCGTTGTTTTTTCTAGGGCCAATTTGCGGGAATGAGAGATCCCAAAGTGGATAGTATGAACTTTATTCATCTCGCCGCACTCGGAAGACGATTGTTTCCCGTTCCGGCCTTGTCAGTCAAAGGAAACTTCCGCGCAGCATATGACAATGATCTCGATGCTACTGCTGTGGAAATTCCCTACACGTCAAGAGATCTCAGCTTGATCGTCATGATGCCAGGAAAGCCAGGAGAGTTCTCCATTGGAGGAGTGGCTTCCTTGAAATCCAAGCTGACGCTGGAATCATGGACCCAACTCATGAGAGGGTTTTACCCCCGGGATTCTTTTAAGGTTGTGCTTCCAAGATTCCGACACCAGACTGCAGTCAACTTAACCTACACCCTCAAGCGTTTCGGTCTCACAGACCTGTTCATGCCAGAGCAAGCGCAATTCAAAGGAATCAACGGATTGGTGGACTTGTTTGTTGATGAGAACATGATGCATTTTACGGAATTTGCCACCTGGGAAAAACTTTCGGATACGATGAGAGAAACTAATAGCAATATGCAGAATAACAAAAATCTAGACCTTATCCGCATCCTCCGTCCATACGTGAAAGATCAGTATGGCCAATATCAAGAGCCACTCTCTGTCAACGAATGGATTTCCAAATCTCGGAATCCACCTCAGCACAGTCAACAGCGTAGTCGGGGACCCCATCAACCTCAGACTATGGACATCAGATTGGCGCTTCGATTGGCACATGCAGAGGAGAAAATGAAACGAAGACAGGCAGCAAACGGAGCGAGAAGCAATACAAACCCAAGGATAGAACCAATGCGATCATTCATGAGACCCAAAGGAAAGCGCTCCAAGACCGCCAGATCTACTAGTCGCCGAAACCAAAAGAGGAACAGGAATAGTAGGCAGTTTGGAAGGCAGAATGCATTACCTGAACTAGAGGAACGAGTTTTGAAGTTTGAGCGACCTTTCATTTACGTTCTTAGGCACAATCCTACAGGAATGATTCTCATGACAGGGCAGTACACTGAACCAGTAACAGAAGTTCTTGAGTAGGTAAACTAGTTGTAATAGACTAACTACCAAAGTGCTCTCGCAACTTAATGTTACTTTCTCTTTAGTCACTCCACTCGATACCTACCACGGGGATATTTTAAAATGCATTTCCTTTACGAATATCTGCATTGGCAATGATTAAGTACTACTATAAATACCACCACGTTGCTTGATTTAACCAAATAAAATAGCATTGAGGGGTAATTCTTCACTTTCAAAATGGCAGTTTTAGGTTAACATGTTAAATATTTACTCGAGAGAGTTTCTCTGACGGGATTTGTGTATTTAGTTAGGATGTCTTTTTGTGGGACTATTCAATGCAATGGGAAAGTCAAACTGGTAGCACACATTTCCACGTCGTACCGTACACCTGTTCTAATTGATCAGATACACAAGGTAGCGATTTTATGTAGTTTTACTCAACAAAAGTTTGTTACAGATTAAAACATTTCTCTCTATCTGCCAAAATACTCGTGTTGAGTTTGTACAGAGTAGTGGTATTTTAGCATAGGTATGAAATATAATGTATTATTATAATGATGATTATGATCTGTTGTGAAAGCAGTGAATTTTAGAACATTCCTAGACCCGATTTCTAATAAAGTATTCCTATTCAGCGTTGAGTTTTTAGTTAAGCTTAAATGTACATGTAGTCTATGATAAACCTAAAACATGCTTCAAGTTTTAGAAAGTTAATGCAATTCTATTAGTAATGCCTAAAACATGTATTGCGTGTTTAACTATTAAAGTGTGCGTCAAATCTTCATATATGGGATTTGGCGTGTCCGACTGTTCCTGACATGATGCTCATGGTCTTAAGCGTTAATGATGTTTCCTGACAATTCAAAGATAGCTAACCGTTTGCTTTTACTACATCGTATTCAATTACTGACCATCGACTGTATTATTATTTATCAAATCATAATATGATAGAATATGTACAAGAATAAAGCCTGACATTTATGAATAAAAATAAATTTATTTATTGTTTCATTTATGAGTTTTATTTTTGTTTATTTTTTATCAGTACAATGAACACTTTTCACTGAAACCACATCCACGTCCAAACATCGAAACCAACAGTGCCCATCCATGAAATGTTGTCTCTCAATTCCCCAAGTACAGCTCTGATCGTTGTAGCAATCGAAGTGAGCTTATCCCTGTTTTCATCCACAAATAACTCAATCTGTCGAGGTTAAAGTCATTAAAATATTTGCATTAAAACACTAATAAATCAGCTACCGGATTCAGTTACAACTTTGGATGCATGACCGAACCTGATCTAATTGACTCTGAGTGGTGAAATAGCTAGATAGCGTACTCAGCACGACTCCAACTGGCCGAGCGTGTCCACTCCCAATTACTTCGATAATATAATCAATGTTTCTAGACACGAATTTTAAAATTACAGCTCGGCCAGCTGGATTCGAGGCAACTTTGGCGAGCACAACCATGGCGTCATCAGGCACTAAGCCAGACTCTGGGCTCAGTGTTTTGTTCAGTAACCTGTAAAAAAACAATCGCCAGTTAATGAGTTGAGTAAAAGCAATTATTTTATAGACGAAAGGATACATACTCTTCAACAATTATGGAATTAGTTGCACAAGCGAGGGCACTGAGAAGTTCTTCCCGGGTATCTGAATCATTAGTCCCTTTGTACTTTTCAAAGATGAAATTGAAGGCAGTTCTTTCACCAAAGGCGACTATTGCACATTGCAACGTTGATTTAGCATCTACGGAAGTGATTCTGTAAGAAATGAAGTTATGTAACGGGCTGTTAAAATCAATTTATTGTACTTCCGACTATGTATTCAGATTTTGACTATTTTTCATTTACGGGCTAACGTTAGGATCCGCTTGCCATTGAGCAAATAGTTTCAAAGCGTACTCCCGACACAATGGGCTTCCCAAGGAGCAGGACCAGTCGAGTAAATCAGCCCTGAGAATTGCTGTAGCCCCTGTTTGATCAGAAGCTTCTTCAAGTCCTACAGCAATTAATGCGGTATCCACTTTTGGTCGTAGATATGCCTATATGTGTTGAATTATTAAATGCGATTAGCCATTATTAAATTATCGAGGAGAAAGTTTATTTGATGTTCTATAAAACCTGTAAAACTGGATATCCAGGATGCGAAGAAAATTTCTCATAAATAGAAGTAAAATGTTCAAAGAATGCACTCCAAACTGTAAAATGAGTCTCGCGATGAAGATACGTGGTAAAATTTAAAGCTGCCTGAATATTTATGTATTCTGTGAAGTAAAGTTCATATAATGTTTTTAATTTTCAGACAGGTATGTCGCGGATTTTTATCCACTAATAATGTATCCACTTACTCTGCTTGGCAAGCACGAAATAGTCATCAATTAATTGGCTTCTACTTAAAGGGCTTATAATGCTGGCGTCCGCTTCCAATTGTTTTTTAATTAGCTGTGCCAAAGGTGTGTCATACAAAGTTCGGTAAAATCCTTCAAGACAATCAACAAACATTAAGCAATAACGATAACTATTTTTAAATGATAATGTTGAATGTAAGTAGAGTAAACCTGTTGCATTGTTGTTTATCATTATCCATGTCGAACTATTATGTGGAAGGGCTTTAGTTGCTCCATCATTTTTAAGCCACAATTGCGGAATATTGTTCTCTAGTCGGGGATTTTCTTCAGTAAAAATACTTATTGGTATGAACCACAATCCTTCCAAATTCGAACTGCCATGATTTTTGAATCGTTCTTGCGAGAACATGACATGTGTTTCATTTGCAACATCAACTTTCACCAGTGGAAAGCCTGATTGCTCAGTCCATGTGTGCATAATTTCTTGCATAGTTAGTTCGGCAGGGATTCGACCTTCTGCAGAAGCAACCTCTTGCAACACTCCAAACAAATCGTCTTGATCTGCCCCAGTGTAAGCCCTGGCTTTTAGGTACATTTGCAAACCTCTTTGCAGCGTTTCTCGTGTAAGAAACCCTTCCATCATTCTGACTATAGATGCACCCTTTTCATATGAAATAGTAGAAAACATTCCCTCAATTTCATCAGGCGTTGTGACGTTGTAGGATAATGGATGCGTGTATTCCCGAGCATCGTAAAGCATGGAGTATTGAAATGCGTCCAGAATAGCAAACTCAACACCCATCAAGTCTGGACTGGCTGCCTCCATTCCAAGATACTGCGCGTAAGTACTGAGACCTTCATTGAGGAACGTTTGGCTCCACCATTTCATCGTTACAAGATTTCCAAACCTATACTCATTAAAGTTGTAATGTGAATTTATAGCTCAAAATAAATAAGTATGTACCTATTATTTTTAAGCAATTTAAATTATGGGTACTTAACATTGATGCGCCAACTCATGGGCTGAAAATCAAGTAAAAATTTGCAATATATAAAATCAAATTGAATGATTTTACTTCAGTTTTTAAAGTGGAAATTGTTGAGGTACTCTTCTTACCAATGATCAGCGTTACAAGGTTCCGCTCGGATTCAGTTTGTTCATCAGGTAGAAACATAAGATAAGATGTCCCATAAATATTCAATCCATAATTTTCTGTTAAATGAATTCAAACATTAAATTCAATATGTTTATATCTTATATGTAGTCGTATCATTTCACAAAAAAAACCTTACCCATTGCACCACTAAACTCAGGAACGGCGACTGAATCCATTTTAGCGAGTTTGTAAGTTTCGTTAAAATATGACTCATAGAAACTCAAGCACTTTGCAGCCACACCAGCAGAATAATTTCCAGCACCTACTTCTATCATGTGCTTTGGGCCATACGTCTGAATTATAATTAGAGTGACAGTGAGCAGGCATCATTTAGGCTGAATTCATTTATGTGAATTTAAAATGATGCACTTACGCGAACCGATTTGTTCCCGAAAAATGTCTCTACATACTCGTAATCGCTAACGATGAGAGCCACCAAATAGGTTGACATTTTCACAGTTGGCATGTATTTGTCCACCACCCAACCAGCGTAAGCAGGACTAAAAAGCAAGAATCGATTCATAAAATATCCCACAGACTAGACTGACTAATTTTCAAGAATTTGAAAGGTTACCACTTACTCTGGAACCGAACTAACTATTTCTGTATTAGACAAGGACGTATAATTTTCCTTTCTAATTATAGTTAATTCAAAGACTGCCTTAAGGGAAGGCTGCATGCGAAAAAATGAATTAATAAACTACATAAGCCTGCCAATTCTCAATATCATATTATTATGTATGTGGTTCAAATAAGCTGCACCAACGGACCTCGTCAAAGCAAGGAAACATTCGCCTGGCATCAACACTTTGTAACTGTGTCGCAGCTAGTCGTCTAAAAGGGAAAATACAAACCCATTGTTAGTCGCTATAAATGAATGAAAATTACAAAGTATTTACTTAATCTCCCCGTCTTCGGTTTCGTATGTTTTGTAAAACAGGCCAACGTCTTGTTGCATCATTTTGGCAGTATGTTCCATATAAATCTCAAGCTCTTCTCTTGCGCTAATTTCTGCAGCCAGTTCTATAATAAAAAAGTCTCGGAGGGCATCCACGCTGAAATTTGATATACTAATTGAAATTCCCGGATTAGCCGTGGACATCACCTTCAAAGTTTTAATACAAATAATGACTTGAAATCTGCATAAAACTTTTCTTTGTAAAAGAAGTATAACTTCCAACTTACTACAACCGAGGTTTGATTAATCGTTAAATCTTTGGCATGCAAAACGATCCGAGATGTCCTTTCTTGGTTTACCCCAGTGATCTTAACCTTGCCTGGAGCTGTAAACTGCGGACCCACTGAGACTTCATCGTCTAAAATTACCCTTACTTCTATTTCGTATCGATCAGGCATAAATGTATCATTTAGCCTATACATTGGCTCAATACCGCCATCGCCACCCCGAGCCACTATGCTTTCTTTGGCATTCGGCTTCCCAGGAAAGCCCCTCACTTTTGGTTTTATTTGTAAGGGAAGTTGTGCAGAGGAGTTGGTGAAAAAAGAAAATACGTACAACAGCACTGATATCAACGGTAACGTCTTCATTTCAGAAACTTTATACAAGAATTACACCTATGGCTAATTGTCTGTTTACTAAAATTATGATCTATAGATGATTGTTCCTTAGGTCAATAATGTTACATATTTAAAAACGATTTGGGTTGGAACTTGCAGTTTACGCTCCATTTAAACAATTATACTACTGCTTTGCTTTCAACAGTGAACCAAACAGTTTGACAACACAATGAATGAGATAATGAGGTGTTGTAATGTTTTAATGTAATAAAGGATTACTTACCCTGCTTGAAAAGAAATCCAGTTAGTTGCTCTTTCATATATTTTTATATGCATTATGCAACTGTGCTTGAGTCACACACGCAAAATGTAGGATTTAGCGTAGTTTGTACAATCTAAGCAGTTGAAATATGACTACTCTTTATCCTGTTATTGATATGATGTGGTCAAAATAGCCATCACATTTTCCGGTATTTACGCTACGACGATGCGATGACGAGGACAGTGTATTACCAGCTACTGCTGTTGTCGAAAGATGCGAAAATTTATGAGGTTGGCAAACAAGTTTAAATCCCTGACATTTTAAATCCATTACTTTCGGGTTGTGCAGTGATGATAATACTTTTGTTTTAAAACAAAGAGGATCTGTGCGGATATTTAGATATGTATGTAAGACGCTGATTTACCGTAGACAATATTGAAACCAATGCAGGGTACTGAAGTGCGCTTAAACACGTCTGTAACAAAGTTGATTACCTAATCTTTTCAACAATCAAAGTCCTTTATCTGTCTATGGAAAGCTACGCCAGATGCTGTGACGAGTCTCTATCATCAGAACAAAAACTTATTGGGATTTCAAAAAAATAATGTTTCCACTGAACTGAAGTATGCATTCTTTAATCTTTAGTTTGAATTCACACATAAATTCAGGAATGTATTATGGATGAGAATAGGGCTGCAATAGTGCATGTGAATAATTTTAATTTGGTACACATTTAATTGATTTGTCTTTTTGGTACAATATGTTTACTTTTATTTTCAGTTTCCAGCCCGTACATACACGGATTATAATATTTTATAATAAATGATTTATTTATTATACTTCTCGGTACAGTATACCACATATATCATCATTTAATTATATAATTTCATTTTAGATACATATGTACATATGAATGCTTATTTATAGAAAGTATTTTAAAAGTTACCATAATATATTTTAACTTTTATAGTTTATAAATGATCTAACCGTCTAGGTTAATGTCTCATTTTTTACTTCCAATTCCAACACGACATCAATCAGCTTAAATGCGACTTTCACATGGTACAAGATAACAAATTTCATTATCATAATTCAATGGTTCTTTTATCATGATTGATATATTCGATTTGATCTACGATCAAGGAAACAATCTTTTACTTTTATCATCATCATAGCTAGTACACGACCAATTAAAATGTATATCAAAATTACACAACCATTTTGTTTTTTAGTTTTCACAAAATTGAGTTCAACATCAGCCAGCGCATTTTATTCACTTTATCAATAATAAATGCATAGAGTTGGAAGGTGCGTTAGAAATCTAAAGATTACAAATGACAATCATTAATGCTATATATTTTAAGCGCAATTTTAACTTTAAAAGAGCACCTGCAAACGTAAATCAAAAATAATATCAAGATAAAATTGTTATACATGCGTGTACCTTTTGTACCCTCCCTCACATCTTTAGAAATGTCATTTTATTCTCTGGTCTTATGGCTTTTATACTTCAGTCCATTTAATATGCGACAATAGTTAGACATTTAGATTGGTTTGGTGCATTACTACAACACTCCGATTTGGGTGCATCATGAATGACAGAAATATAGAAAAAACAATGATCATCCGAATGTACTAATTATCGTCTCTATTGAAAATTGAATACATTTTGTGGAGTTTATTTACCTCTATACCTTATTACATAGAAAAATTAAACAATCTGCATATTATGTAGCATCCTAGTGGCTAGGAAAGAAAGCTAGTTACGAAAATGAAATATTATATGACTGCAATTTACTCACTTATATAACTACATAATAATATATAAAACAATGACAAAGGTGACGATTTAATTTTCACGGTGTAGGTACTATGTTATTTTAAAATTGTATAACAGGTGTATATTTTTAATCCTTAAAACATATTATGTCTTATTGAAAAACGTCTTTAGGATTTCAGTGTATTTTCTCTTAACCAAGGAATCTTTTCGCTTTTATAAGTGTATCTTGAGAGGCTTCATTGTTTAATTCTCGGGTAAAAAATGTCATTTTTCTGTCAACATTATTAATATTCTTATTCTCATTATAACTTTTAATCAGTGTTTACTAGTCACTATGAGCTCATGAAGTTACACATCATCATATTTAGGTCATTTTAGGTAAATTGACTATCATACAGGCTATTAAGGTGAATTATTTAGCTAATTGCCTTTATCGTCATGTATTGAATCATATTTCGACTTAAATTCGCCCCCAGATTCGGAAATTGTACACATTTCACCGCGCACATCTTCTGTGTTGACTTGCGTTTATAACAACAAACATGTAGCTATGATAATAGCTATAATATGTATATTGGTACGTAGTTCAAATAACTTAAATGTAACGCTTCGCGATTATAACAAGACGATTCATTTTCATGTGTGTATGTTAGCTTTAATGTGTATGTAGTTCATATCATAGAGGGATTTGTTCTTTTCTTGTATTAATAGTAATGCAATAATGATAAGTTCTATATATCTATATTACGTAGTAATTATTTGAGATCTAGGATGAGGACTCTGCGAGAAAACAATACTCATTCGGTTTGGTTTGATTGAGTAAAATAGCAAGATGACAATAAAATTAGCCTCTCTCAAGAAATCCTAACAAAATAACATGTTTAGCTTTTCTTAAACACTTGCCATCACGAGTCAACTTTGTTGGCATTTGTAATAAAGAGAAAATGTGTAGCGTTTTGACGAATCTCTAATTCAAGTACGTAATTAAAGACAAGAAGTAAGCCAATGAGTAGTTATGCAAATGCAAAAGTTATAAGATCTCTACTAACCACACCTAATACTAAATTGAATTTCCGAACAGAAAACAAAGGTGACAAAAACCAAGACAGGTCTCTACTATAACACATCATTTAAAGAGCAGCATATTTTAAATATAAGTTTATATATTTCAAATATTTTTTGAGTACGTATAAAAGTTTATCACAAACAATCATTTTAGTATATATAATAATATGATAAATGTATTCATTTCATTTACATATAAAACTTAAAATTATATATACTTTTTCTGTTAAATAAACTGTTTGTAATATTCATATTAATTCATAATTATATTTTATTGTTGTTTTGGACTATAGTAAATAAGTGTATTGAGTTAAGTACAAGTTTATCTATACGTAATACGTAAGTACACAAATTAATAATAATAACATCTTAAAGACAACCAGCCTTCATAATATATATATCTATAATAATTAATTACAAACAATAATTTCTATTTTAAAAATCCCCCATAATTCATCAGATAATACAGGACATAAATTCTTGCTAGGTTTAAACAAAAACATTGGGACAAAACAAAGGCAACAACTACGACATACTTATTAGGTACTAAAATAAAGCTGACAATTTGACGAATATTGAATTCAATTTCGTCAACAGTTTCAGAGAGAGAGAATGAAAGAAAGAAAGAGCAAAAATACATGCAAAATCGTTTGTTACTGATCATATTTATAATTTTAAAAGGAAACTGTAAATACATACAGCTTTTCTACCTGTGTTCTGGTTTCCTGCATGAATGCTCCAATAAAATCAATAAAGTGATAAGTGTTTGAACTCAAACCGAGTGGTTTGCTTGAATGAATGCTTGCTAATAAATCATAAAGTGAAGTGTTCTACTGTCTTACCAGCGCTCTGCAATGGCAACACATTACTCTGATAAATTCTCACTAGAAATACATTAAATCTCTGTATAAAAACTTTTTATTGAAAAAAAAAAGGTTTGAAAGTAGAGAAAAAAGAGGTAGAAAATAATCCTCACGTGTAGCTTTTAGAAATTAAAAATGGCGATATTGTGTAAAATTGTAATGAAATACTAGTGTTACCCTTTTTAATTATCCATGTTTTTCGAAGATAAAAGTCTCCTTTAGTGCTACATAGACAAACAAACGATAAAAAATACTTAGATATATGCGTGTCTTCAACTTTACATAGACTTTAAAGTTTAGTTCCGAAACACATATGTATTTTTGAAGTAGAAGATCGGTATTAAATGTTCTTTGATTTTTATTGTATTTATTTGTTTTAGAATTATAATAGTTAATCTGCATAGATGAAATGTCTTCTTTGAGGTTTTGTTTCAATCAAATAATCTATGTCCTATATTTTAGTTTAAACCGAGCGATAATATTAATGGTATATTTAAAAATGTACATTTATAATTTAATCTTAATCTACATTATTGTTATTATAATATATATTTGATTCAACTAGATTCTTTGCAAAAAAAAAAAACAAAAGAAAAATGCCATCATTGTCAATGGATAAGTATACGACAATTAGTAGTGAGTAAAGTCATATAAAAATGCGCCAGCATCATCAATAACAAACACAACAATAGCTATAATAATCTTAAATGACAGCATTTAGAAACGGAAACGGTTTATTGTTGTGGTTGTAACAATGAGTAAATATTTATATATACATTATGAATAACCTGTTCTGTTTGTCTTGATGTCTTTTTTTTTAAATCGACATTTTATAACATATAATATTTTGTATACCATGTAGCTAAATACATATCGTGACCTTTTTAAGTAGAGTATAATAATAGATCATGTTTAGTATGTTTTAGTTTATCATTAAAGGTAGCTGAAATCAAAATCCTTGTAGAAAAAACTACCCCCGTTACCAGACGGGTCAAGGACTTCGTGACCCTGTGGTGCTCCTGTGGCATAAACTGCCTGATTGAGAGCGTTAGAAGTCGGGTTCATACCACTGGAATCGTAAGATTGAGCTAGAGAAACGGGAGGATGCTGGTGAGAACCGGGACCCTCATTGACTAATCCACCGCTACTACTACCGTTGCTACCTGCCGGAGGCGCCACTAACTGCTGATAAGGCGAAGAGGAGTTTGGGGGATGAGCTCCGACATGGTCCATCCCTGGGGGTGCAGTGGGAGGAACGGAAGTCCAGTGATAATGCTGATGATGGTCGTATGACAAAGCATTCGGATCGTTTCCGTATATGTTGTGATGATGAGAGTATTCTGGATTCACCACTTGGATCTCCATAGGTGGTTGACCGGAACCATTGCCTGGACCACCACTTCCGTAAGGATGAAGGGACGCCACGCCTCCAGAAGGGTCACTTCCTCTATGCGAGTCTTGCTGACTTTGAGAGGACATATTTGTACTGCCAAGAACATAATCAAATGCACTGGGATTGGGTGAGGATATATGCGACTGTTGTGGCATAAGAGAAGACGGGACTGGACTTGGTTGCTGAGATGTCAGTTGAAGATAGTTGTACCCTTGCTGCTGCTGATGATGATGTTCAGGAGGATTCACATAATACTGGTGCTGCTGTTGCATAGTTTGAGAAATGACTGATGAAGATCCATGGTATTGTTGTGAATGCTCAGGTGTGACTTTTGGTTTCGGGTATACTATCACGTTTTGCTGCATGGATGCAGGACCGCGACCGTGATGCTGTTGATGATGTGAGTTATGATGATACATTTCTGGACTGAGGGCAGGTGGTGACTGATGGTTTGGAGGGACAATAGCCGAGGTTGATGATGCTTTCACGATTATATTCCGTCCCTGGGAAAATTGGCCTTGAGTCCCTGCCCCCGGCACATGGACCGTGACAGGTAATGATGAATGAGAGTGAACATAATCCATTGAGTTTGGAGAGCTGACATTACTACTTCCTGCAGCGGCAGCCACATTAGGAGTTTTTGGACCCGGGCTCATGATTATTTTACGGTCCAGTTTAGTCTCTAGACTCGCCGTCGTGGAAGCACTGACAATCACTGACTTTGTGTTCGTGGCTGCCACTTTAGGCGTCGCGTTTACAGTTTTGGCCTTTTTCCCTCTTGCGGGTCCGGGCGATTTAATGATAGTTCTCGTTTTATTGCTGCTACTACTATTGCTAGCACTGCTACTGTCTTGTCTCGCCTCCTCTCCTATCGGCGGCGGCGGCGGTTGTTGGGCAGCCTTCTTTGAGTTCTTGCGTTTCTTTGTTGGTGGCTCGCCGGGCTGCGCAGTTGACGTTGCTGCTTGACTACTACTACTACTTCCAGCGACAGCGGCAGCAGCGCCACTCGCACCTGGCTTCAGGGGATTATTGATGTCACCATTAACAAAGAGATATTTGTGCACATTTTTCACATGCTTTCGTCTATTTGAACGATCACGAAACTTTTTCCCACAAATATCACACAGATACGGCAACTCGTTCGAGTGTAAAAGCATGTGGTTCTTTAAACTCTCTTTATAAATAAAGGACTTTCCACAGAGCTCACAGGTGTATTTTTTGTCGCGCGTGTGGGTGCGCAAATGAGCTTTGAGATTGTTTTTGAACAAAAATCCCCGATCACAGTGTTCGCATTTGAAATTGCCCTGATTCTTACTATCTTTGGAGCTATCACTTCCGCCATCACCTGAATTCGCAGTACTTGTGGGACTTGTGCTATTCATTGCACCAGGAAATCCTATTGAGAGTGAGCTGCCTCCACCTCCACCACTGTCTTTGCTATTGTTATTATTATTCATCTTTTCAGCCTCTTCAGGATGCTTCCGCTTGATGTGATAGCGAAGATTAACGCGCTTTGAAAATCCACTGGGACAGAAATCACAAGGAAACTTTTTCGGGTTATCACTGTGAATTCTCATGTGTTGGCGAAGATTCGCCTTGACGCTGAACTTCATTCCACATTTTTCACAGTCATGGGTCTTTTCCGGTGGCTTGTGCGATGCCAAATGGGAATCTAGGCTTCCTCTGCAAAACATAAATGAGAAGCCAATTTTTAAATAAGATCTTTATAATGATCGTTCATTATAGCTGTCGAGCAATTTCCTGGGAATCATTATTTCACGCAGATACACAATTCAAAATTCCATAAGAAGATGTTCTCCAAATCTTTAGTAGTAGTTAAATTGATAGCATATATGAATGTGAAACCCTATTGTTGATTGTATTTATCGTGTACGTGACATCAAGCTGTGCCTTTTATTCTGTCTCGTATTCCTACCTGGAAATTTATTTATCATTTTGACTGCCAATCTATCATCAATCATGTGACATTCATTGTTTTGAGAAGTTACAAGCTTGCGACTACTACTGGTGGTTTTTCCACTTGTTTTTTTCCTAGACTTGTCCCATTTGATCCTATCATTTCATACAAGCAGAAAAAAAACTGGCTTGTTGGTTATTTCGTCTGTTAATGCATTCAACGAGTGCAGCGAAGCGTTTATTTTTTAAAAATTACTTACAGGTTGAATAATCCCTATTATTTCATATGTAATGCATGATTACGGCTCTTTATAGCGAAATCAGGAGATTCATTTCGTTTGCGTTAATTTTGTTGTTAAAAAATTATTTCAATACATTGAGTTCAGACACGAGCGAGTAAAAAGTCATGTAACCCCAAGATTCATGATGAGTGAGTAGATGATAATGTATGTCGTGTGCATCGTTTCGTTACTTGTTGTGTTCAGCAAGCAGGAGCCAAAGCCACTTGCCATGCCATACTTCATGCAAGTTTTATTGTGCTTTTTGCCTACTTTCACTCTTTCTATATGCAATCGTAACATTCCTAAGATAATTAAAATGCCTCTGCATAGCTTAATCTTGAGGAAATTTCGGTAGAGTTAATACCAATCCACACTTGAATGATTTTCAGAGTAGAGTCTCTTGTCTTTTAAAATTTATTATTAATTATTTGAAGCCATGTGTAATTTAATTTAGCAACTGTAAGGTCAACATGAGTATCTTCATTTGTTTTGCTTAATTGAATGAAGCAAAGAGAGAGCAAATTGAAACTATTGGAAAGATTTTCCTGTTCAAAACATATTATATATTATGAGCATAATATATTATAATTCAATGCATCAAGAAAAAAAGAGGTAAGCCACGTGGAGCTTAAAGATCGCACACAGGTTGCTCGAGTACGACTTACGCTTACAGTATGTTAGTTGATTGCGGCAGCAGAGATGATATTACATTGTAAAATGCTTCTTCTCAAGTTTCTCTTTCGCGTCTCTCTCGACAGGTTAAAGAATGATGTGAACGCAAAAACAATCACAATAACATTTTAAACAACAGATTGTTCCTTGTAAAAACCAACTGTACACGGAATGGTTGAACGGATAAGTGTAATGTCCTTTTACAGAGTATTAAACCATATTTTAATTTAAAGATAAATCGATCGTTCAAAAATTCATAATATATTGGTAATATTGATATATTGAAAACGCTATTAGTATTGTCGTTTTGGATGTAGGCTGGTCTGGTCGAACTTGTTTAGATATTATTTTATGATGGATGAGGATCCTATGTAATATCTGTAGTAATGATATGCTGAAGAAATGTGGAAATGCCCAACTCAAACTGTAGCTCTATACAATCTATCACACAGCATACGTAATGAAGTGATCCATGTGATCAGAATGGAAAATTTTAAAAGTCTCACTCAATCGCTTACTTATCCATTTGTCACCTTATTACCCAACCGAATTCAGCTAAGTATTGGGTCAAGATCCAAGAAAGAAGGTCACACGACAAATACGTGCATGCTTCAAGTTTTACACTCGTGTTTTAAGAGAGATACAGAGAAGATATGTAAAATATTTTGTGCTGTACATGTCAATACGTCTAGTAGTTTACTGCATCAATTTAGTAATGTGATGTCGCCGCTGCACAAATGACCAAAAAATTCCATTTGAACATTAGCCTAGCCTGTTACAGATAGCAATAATCCATCTACGTGACTCTTTCGTAAAAGCTGACTATTTCTACATTTTACCACTACTAAAACTCACAAGATGAGCAATACGAGTAACAACAATTTCCACGAAACAGTGTTTTTATTTTATTTATTTACTGTTTACACCATCCGATCCTCACCAATATAAGATTTACTCATACTATATTTCCTATGCCGAATCTCCTTGTTTGTTTGTTTGCCATAAAGTTGTTTGCGATATGTGAGGATTAATTTAAACCAAACAAATTAATCCAGAGGTCGGATCGTCTGACAACGTCCTAAACTTTTAAAGAAGAAGCCGAAGCAGAAACCAAACTTCATAAAACACAAAGATATACATACTTGTGAACTTCCTTCTTGCACTCAAGTCAGTCTCAGTGTGACATACAAAAGATTATGCATTATTACACATCATAATAATTTGCTTCTGGTTAAATAATAATTGTAAGATGAAGCTTCGTACCTGTGTGTAAAGCCAGTTAATTGATATCAAATAGATAATGCGATGCTAATATCTGCAACGTTTTTTGCTGATTTACTATAAATTCAATACTCGCACGTTTTCGTGGATTCAGCCAACCATCTTCCACCTTATATCACTATCAATGAAAAATATGCTTCCACATTTTAGTGAATTGTAGTCTCTTATATTAGCTATGTAGCAGAGAGTTTAGAGCAACAATACTAATAAAAATAATCATCATCCTGAAAATAGTGTTCTTCATTCTTGCTTGACTGACAAAGAGTTGGTCGCGATGACTCATAATTTCAAGTGAAGCAACAACACGCATCACTATCATCATCTCACAGCGCCAGCTTTTCAAATAAAATATAGGTTGGGTGACGCATGGATATTTCTTTCATATTACATATTCATCATCCATTCTTTGATTGTTGCGCGCTGTTGTTTTTGTTGTTGTTGACCGTGAGTAACTCGCCATACCACGAATGCGAATCCCAACATCTATCAACTTCAAGTGTAGATCACTGGCACTACACAAGATGATTAAATTGTTGATTTATTAATAACATCCATCTCACGGCTAATATGTGAGTAGCAGAACGCATTATTTTATTTAGACTGTCTTTGCTCTTATTAAATACGATTATTTATTTGCAACGTTTGGTCAAATAGTATAATTATAGCATTGCATTGGTAATAAGAATAGTATTATTAAGACTATTTGAAAAAGTATATATTGAAAAAAAATCAGAGCAGACCAGACTTCATGACGCAAAGCAGCAGTTACAGCGAAAGAACACCTGTGTATTTCAATTCCAATGACATTTGCCAAGAAGATTCTGCGTCTCATTTTTGCATGCCTATTATTGTCTGTCGTTTACACACAGAGTGCAACTTACATATTACCCTAAGGAATGAAGCGGACAAAGATCTAACTGGTTGTACGCCTTTCTTGTGGCTGTGGCATCAAACGCATTAACATAGATATTACCGTACATGAAACTTTTCCAATCTTCTTTTGTCTATTGGGCAGGTGTATAATAATGCGCAGCAGCCAAGTCCAAATATTATAATGATACAATATACAAGAAATATAGGAAACATAGTGCTCCTCACAAAACTGATCTCTTGCAGATCATCATTTTTTGTGAATGGTCGTAACTAGCATAACTACTATTGTCGAACTCTTGGTAAGTATGTTTGATTAGAATGGAATTTTTTGGATAATTCTTAGTTTGAGCCGTTCCCTCTTCTGAGAAAAACTGCTAGAACAAAAAACACATAATATGAAGTTGAACGACGGCCGTTTGGTGCGGTAGTATGCATGCAGCATGTGTGTTGCGTCATCATCGATCTACTTTTTACGATACTACACGTACACACACACACACCATTCCATTTCGCGGCTTATATAATAATCCAGTTATTTTTTCAATCCACTTTTTGTGTGGCAGAAAAAAAGGGGATGTCATAATAATTCTTCTTACAGCCACTGGGACGTGAAAGCATTTCTTAAATGAAGAAAACTCACTCAATTTTACCCTTTGAAAATTTCAATATTATCAAAGAACTTTTACTGACTGATGAGTTTTTGTGCATATACGAAAAATAAATTTTGGCTAAGGCTACATCTGCTGCCTCGCTTTCGAATAATATCATACCCTCACCGTAAGAAAACACCGCTTTTTATAGTAAAGTTGCCTCTATGTCTGAAGCTCTTCAAGTCTAACTATAAAACGGCGTATTTCTGAGATGATCAAAGCTACCAATTCGTGTCTAGAATACACAAAATCTCTCAAATCAAAAGATCCCTATCATTAGACGCATTGAGATGATAAGAACGATGGGTATGATTACACCCAGTTGATAACTTGCAAACACGATATAAAGCTTCTTTATTTCTTGGCATTCTTATTTATGATTGCTATCATGTTTTCCCATTCATAATTGATATTGAAAAAAAGTTTCATTGGTAAAATAATTGTGTGTACAGGATTTTTTTCAAACTTTCAGAGCTGCACTTATACTGCCTTCTTCAATTTGATCCTCCATTAGTGGTCCCTGGAATTGACACACCTGGACTTGCTTTAAAAACTTTCAAATTAGGCCAGGATGTACGCCCAAATATGTATAACAAATTAATTATTAATTTTATATTTACGATGCACTGCTTTTTGATTGCCAGACATTATAATTATAACTAAATGTAATCTTTTGCAAAGAATGCACATCTTCATTAACTTTTCTATTTTAAAATCATTGTTTGAAAACTTTTGAGTTATTGTGAATGAATGAAAAGGTTTGAGTGAATGAATGAAATCATTTGTATTGCTGTGTTGTTGTAAGGCAGTCTCCCCAGTCTACCCAGATAAATTGGCAAGCACTAAATTGCTGATGAATCATATTGATCTGATTATCTGTAGTATAAACTCCTAGACAGTAGATAACACGTGATATTTTCGTATCTAATATTCTTTTTTTATATTAAGCATGGCTGTTTTTATTCATACGTGTATGCACATGAAAGTCTGCGTAGTCCACAAAGTAGTTTGTAGTTTGTACATGTAGCAATGCTTACTCTTAGCTTATTTAGAATCAGTGAGATGGGCTGGTCAATTGATTTCAACGCTCTGAATGCTGGGAAATCCCATTCTTTGCCAAGCCCATCATCAACAACTCATATTGGGATGAATGGGAATAAAGTTGATGATGACGTTATGCTTCCTTACACTTTCAAGAAACCGGATGCAGTCAGAGAGAGAGAAGAGAGAGAAGACACATTCACACCAGTTATACGGCTTGAGTATTCGTGTATTCACATTCATAATGTTACATGTGCATATATCCATATTCATATGTTTGGATGTTCATGGCAAGAATCTTCTTTCGTGGGTTGAGAGAAATGGTAAATTGTAAGTATGGATATAGATATATTGGAGTTTTGCTGCTGGCTGCTGAGGTGAGTGGTCCCAGTATGCCTATGTGATGTTGTGTGTGCATCATACCATAATAATCATCTCCTCATGATGGCATGTCTGAGTCTGATGAGCACTTTTCGTCTTCACTTTAAATTTGCTAAATACCACCTATGATTTACCACGGTATTTATTGCTATATTGTTTATCTGAGTCCTGGCTAACAATGAAGTGGCTACTTTTATGAAACAAGTGGCCTTACTAAATGTCATTTTCTTTATGACTTCATAATTTTCATTGTTAGGAAGGAAAGGAGGGAAACGTTTTTTCAGTTGTGTTTGATCCTAATCCTGATGCGTGTTTTGCATACAACAATTAACAACTTTAGACGTTTTGTTCGTTGGAAGCCGCATACAGTTGAATACCACGATTTGATGTGGATATGATATGAAGGTATGCGCAATACACATCTGCATCGAAAGTTTATTCCAAATACATATTGCGAGATGCATGATGTGATAATCACACTATATACATACAAGATACATAATATTATGCATGACATTAAGTAGATGGACCTGCAGAGTATGTGCGTGGTTGAAAGAGCAGTAATTATATCTTGATGATAAACTAGTAGGATTTTTAGGATTAGCTATTGTATACACATCTAAAAAAAATATTTTTTCCGTGCATATGACTGCCAGTTTTGTCAGTTTTTACTTTTTACTAGAATGTGTCCACACACGTAAGTAATTTTCATGCTACACTCTATGCCACACTAAGTGTAGGAAAAATATTATAAGTGTTTTTTATAAAGCGTTGCGGATAATAATAATGTTGTTTACGGGCCATGCTTGTTCTACTTCTTGCCTTCGGTCATCATATCATTAACCACTTTAGTTCTTTCTCTTATATTTATCTAATTCCACTAGCAGTAGTATGGCACTGATGAGATTGGAGCCTAAAAAATTGAATCCGCTCCGTTCCTCCTTTTTATTGTTATTGTTATTATTACATTAACTACACTATTAAATACAAAATGTACATCTGGTAAAACTGTCATGCGATCCCTCAACCATTTTATTAGACGAGATGTATATATATTATTTCTACATCATGTGTACGTACATGTACACCATATTTTCCATGTGCTTCAACGTAAGTTACTATCAGAGCAAACATCTCTTCGTGCTGCCTTAAATGGCTCATTTAATTCAGTTTGCACGGCTAATGTGTTTTTCCACTCTTTGCGTTTTATGATGTGACTGTGAAACATCCGTTGTAGTCGTTTGTTTCGAATCCAATGTTCCTTTGCTCTCGGCGGAAAGCACATTTGTCTCAAAAGTCAATCGCACGAAAGTTTTGTGTTGGACTCACAAACAACACACAAAACTATTTGCTCTTATTTACTTTTTGATATTTGACGTTCAAGATTACACTTACTTCAAGAACCACCATTTTGATAACGATAAGGTGAATGTGAAAGGAAAAGAAGAAAAAACATTTTGAAATATTAATATTACATAATTTTTTGGGAAAAACAAGCTTATGGAAAGTTTTAGCATCTCAACAACTTTTTGTTTTCAAAAAAAAAAATGTTAATCGATTTCTTTGACATTGATGTCCTTTACAGATAGGCCCATTATTGATTCAATTTGTAATAACAATTCACACAACACCAAAACAAAGTTGGTACTCTTGTGCCTTACTTCTGTATATTTTTATAACTCTCTGCGACTATCTGTATACTGTCATCATGAAAACTGCACATGCCTTAATAGGAATGCCATATACCTTAGAATATAAACCGTATGAATTTTAGAATTTTGCAAAAACTGTAAATCATTACTCGACTGAGGTGAGATATAACAGTAGCTAGAAAATGAATGACTTTAATCTACCTGAGAAAGTAGGCATTCATGGATAAAAGAGAATTTGGAGGATCAAGTATGTATGCGTTTATTAAACATATTATCATTTAAAGATTGTCTTGATTTTAAACGTAAGGGTACGATAGAATCCGATTTTACTGAATTTGCTTTGAAATGAATGAAGATACGACTTGTATGCCTGGCATGTCCTTTTTGATTTCTCCTAACAAATTAGCAATTATTTCTGCGCATTACCAACCCATGTCGGGATTCTTGTACGCGGTGCTTTTTGCACTACAA
Source organism: Willowsia nigromaculata (assembly GCA_034700605.1). NCBI lineage: Eukaryota > Metazoa > Arthropoda > Collembola > Entomobryomorpha > Entomobryidae > Willowsia > Willowsia nigromaculata. Next base: position 24,031 of record JAQIXX010000767.1, read on the forward strand.
TAATTTTTAAGTTATACAGCAAGTCATAGATTAGAGAAAAATGCAATAAGATGGTAACGGGTCTGGACAGGCTCCACTTTTTCCGCAGGTATTTCATCTTGCACAGAAGTGGACAGCGTAATAAAATGCATCCTGAGGGCAATAATTTTCTGGTTAACCGTATACAAAAGTGAAGTATTAAATAAGTAGTGGATATATGCTTACTTGCTATCAAGCAAATATCTACATGTTAAGAGGGTTATACATATATACGGTTTGATACAATGTATTATGCATACCTATTCTTACACAGGGGGAGCAGCCAATAAACAAAAAAGCAAGTTTTCTCCTACGACCGAAAGCTTTCGTATACATAGTTGCTGTTTGCTACAACTTTTTTTTATCCCATCCTAATATCATGAACTAGACAACTATTTTCAAAGGAGCAAAAAAAGAAGATTTACAGAGAAGCACTGAGCTCATTTTCCGTCACTCTAATATTTTCAACCAATAACGTTTCCGAAGAGAATCTTTGCGAAAAAAAAATTCACTAGCCACCGACGGACCGACCGGCTTAGTGGAGTAATAATAATAAATGTTCCAAGTGAATGTTGAATGTGGAATTGCCCATCTGGGTAATAAATACACCAAAGTCATGAGTGAATACGTATATCTTGTATGAAGAAAGTTCGGAGATGTAATACATACGTGTAGTGAGAACCAGAAGCCACAGTCACATTCTTATTCTATTACAATTTGCAATAGAAAGATAATGCCGTGCCATGGTTGGTGGTGGAGAATTGAAAGAAATACGGCTGTCATTCTACTTAAGCTTGCATATACATACACATTAATACGCAAAAGAATTACAAATGAACGCGATTTGCGGATTCTCAAAAGGTGGAAGCTTCGGTGTGGGGTTGGAAGATTGAATAATCAATAGAATAAAATAAAAATTATGGTGAAACCAAGAAGTTAATAAAATATGCACACCACCACACATGTACTAGCAAATAATACATTTCTTTCTTTGTAAAAAAATACGCTACAACAGTCTGCTTTGTACAACCTTGACTGTCATTATTACTAATCTCGTTCTTGTGAAGATTTGCTAAAAAAAATGAAGCTGAAGGAACGAGTGTGTGAGAATGAGATAAAAGGAGCGAGCCAGTAGGGATGGAAAATAATTGCATGGATTATGGTGAACTGCCGCACATAGACATTAATGCGAATTGGACGTCACATGTTATTACTAGCTTTCTCATGAAACAGAAGTAGTACCATCATCCATAAGTCTAATCAAACCAAACCACATCCACTGCTCTGCCACATTATGCATTTTTTGTAGTGCATCATTAATGCAGGTAATTCATGTCTCCTCCATCCATCATCTACAATATCCTCCCTTCAATTGAGATTGAGAGAACTTTTACAAGTCAAGAAAAACTGCACTGCAATCATATCATCATTACTAGCATCGTCCAATCTTTTGTAGGAATGCATTTTTACGTTCTGCTCTGCCACGATGCACTATCCCGTATACAATCATCAAGTCCTGCCATAACTCAACTTTAGCAGAGCAAGTAACGTTAATAATATTACCATTATTATTATTATCGTCATCATCACGATCATTTTCATCGTTATCATCATGAAACGCAGAATGCAATTTCTTAGGTGCATAAAATGCAGAATGCATTCATTGGCTGAGAACAAGAAGTTACACCAGAATTGTAGAAACAAAATGAAGATAGAATCTTTCCTGCCATTGCATACTGCTGTGTTGAGACTTGAGAGCATCTTTTTACCGTCAGATAATGAATGTCAGGCATCCTTGGTTTTAAGAGAAAATATTTTTCTCTCTCTCTTGCATTTTCCACACAACGAAAACCAGACACTCAACTGCGAAGTTTAAACATCCAACATTATGGTTTGGTTAGTTGGTACCAACCATCTCAACTAACCAACCACAATGCCGCACCAGATATACGTGCAAACTTCCATGGCGCATGCATGTGTAGTTCATGTATTCATTCAAAACTTTTGTGGGATGGATCGGCAGAGATGAAGATGAGGATGCACTACAAGATGCATTGTTGCATTGTATGATTATTACAGCACGAATTGCAACCAAGGTTTACAACCGACCAGGTTTATTGCACTTCTGATACCTCCTCTTGACATTCACCATCAGTTTCACTGCTTGAACTACATAATAATATGTATGTCTTGTAAGTTTACAGCCTTCTGCCTATAAGGTATGCATGTCTATTTGAGATTTTTTAAAATAGGTCTTATGATTCTCATCTTTGTAGCTTTATATTACACCTTCAAAGCGATAGTGTAGCTTTTGACTTCTCCTTTTTTGCGTTTTTTATGATGCAGCAAACTTGCCACACAACAGGGTCTTAAAATAATTTATGCTTTTAAATGCCTATAGTTATGGCTGGTTAGTTGTAAAGAAATTAGTTATTTTATGGATTCACCATCACCGCTGCCATTATTGAGTGAACCTATATTGTAGGCATTGCATATTTCTATGATCATGCAATAGGATTTCTCGATTGACAATTCTCCTGCTTACGTTTCCCCGTTAAAAATGAGTTCTCACAAAATGATAAGAGAAGACGAGAATAATAATTTATGCAGATTTTTTTTTCACACATCAACATATAAATGAAAACCCTTACTTTCAATCAAGGTACGAAATAAACTGGAATTAGAAAATTAATATATATGCTACGCACATTAAGAATCGCGAATTTATGTGTAGCCAAAAAGGTTTGGTTATGTAGCTATCGTACCCATTCACCTCTCTCTTTCTGCGTGTTCCTTTTAACGAAGGATTTTTAGAGCAACTGTGCTACTTGTCAAAAGTACCGTTTCAAAACTGATAATATTATGCCTTTTTGTGCGTCATCACCAACCACACCACATGTGTGGAGCACTGAACAAGTTTTTACTGCGCTGCGACTGGTAGCAGAATGTGCAACCAAAACCATACGAAATTCCTTCACACTTCTCGAAAAATGCTTTCATGAGCTTTTCCTTACATGCAATGTCAACAAGTCATTCCGCCACCACAAACTTTACTGGGTTAAGAATTTCCATGATGAATATAACAAAAATATTGTTTGCATGATGTTTTTACCATTCATATTTCACTCGTTTTTTCAACAGTATTAAATCAATTACCATTTAGTACTGCTATCAGCACAAAGATATGCTCGTCTGAGCAACACTATTTCGTTTTCACGGGTGTTATCCCCTGATAATTATGTGCGAGTGCATATATAAACTCACCTGTAAGAGAAAACCGCTCCACAAATTTCACAAACAAATCTCGCTTCTTTCTGATGAACTCGTTTATAGTGGTTCATTGCCATTTTAGGATTCTTAAATTTCTTTTTGCACAAGTCACACGGAATCTTGGGGTTTTCCCCCTGTTGAGCATTACTATTTTTGTTAGAGTTGGCTCCGGGCCCAGATTTAGGAGTTTTGTTAGTCCGTGCCTTATTTCCGGAAGATTTACTATTTACAGAAGTCGTTACTGTTGACGAAGGAATTGACGAAATGGAAGCAGTGGTATGAGTTACAACGGTAGACGTTATGATTGTTGTGACAGGAGAGTTGGAAGCCTTTGAATTTTCCAAGGTTGACATTTCCAAAAACTGAAAATTTGCCGGCGGCATATCAACCGCCCCTCCTCCGCTACCACTGGTACTGCAGCCAGTCGTCCCTCCGCCTCCTACCCCATTAATCGGGTGTTGTTGTTGAGGTAGGGAAATGACATGATTATGACCAGAGAATTGGATAAGATGCTGTTGATCTTGACCCTGGTCGATCCCGCCCTGCTCTTTACCCTGCATCTGCATGACTGCAGTAGGAATTGTATACTTAATATCACTTCCAGGAGTTACAACTGTAATATGATGAATGGCAGATTGCTGATGGGGCTGCGCTTGCTCTTGCTGTTGATTGTCACAAATGACTTGAGGACGCTGCTGCTGCTGCTGTTGGGTTTGGTGAACATGATTATCAGGCTGTTGCTGATGATGAAACGACACCATTGTTGGGTGCAAATGTTGCTGCATACTGTCATTATTGTCTGGAAACATTGCACTGTCGTGGATCAGCAAGAAATTGTCTAAATGTTGCTGATTATGTGGTTGCTGTTGAGCCATGAGGTCAGGTTCCAGCTTCACTTGCTCCATTGTTTGACCTGCCTGCTGATAAAAGTGCGGCTGGTGGTCGTGATGCATTTCTTGTCCTGATGGAGATGGAGACTGTAGGCTATGCGCATGAATTTGCTGATTATTTTGTTGATGCTGGAACTGACCAAGTTGTTGATGATGATGATGATGATGCGAAATGTTAGAGTTTTGCATGATTATGGTCGAAGCACCCTGTAGTAACTGAGCAGATCTTTCGTCATTGTCTTCAGAGGTACCACTGTTATCACCACTGCCTTTACTAAAATTAATCTGGGCTGCGGTACTGATATTCGTGACAACTGTGTTGTTATTATTATTATTGTTATTATTATTATTGTAACTATTTCTAATGGTATTAATGTCTATTACACTAACTGTATTGTTATGCTGAATGTTATTATCATGAGCAGTATGGTCACCCGTCTGGTGACCATTATTCAAACATTGAGCACAAAGTCGTGGTCCCTCAAGAGTCCCTTCAGAAGTCGAGGGAAACTGCGTAATATGGGTGAATATGTCACCCAACTTGATTGTCTCAAATTCTCCGTCTTTGTAAGCGGTTTTGCTACAGTTTTCACAAGTAAAGATTGACGACGAGTTGTCTTCTTCTTTAATAATGCTTCCAATGAGGTCATCACTGGAATTTTCTTCCATCCTATCTGATGGCTCTGTTTTGATGTCTTTATTCTCGCTTCCTCCCCTTTTCCTGTTGATATCATTAAGTCTTTTGGAGGTTTCACCTGGACGCTCTTGTTCGAGAAGTCCGTTAACTGGAGTGCATTTATTACCCCTGTCGTTGGCGATGATGGTATTAACTTCGTTGCTTCTACTTCCCCGTGAAATGTACTCATGATAGTATTTTCCTTCAGAGTCATGTTCCAAAATGTTCATTTTCCACTTTCCGTGGTCTTTTTTATTCTGCCTAAACAAATTTCAACAAATTTCCTCAACTTTGAAAACGCTTAGTACTACTAAAGGACTATTTAGTCACTACATACACTATCGTTTTTAGTTACTTTTCTTCCAAATTATTACGTATCATGCATTTCAGATAGTTTGTGTGAAATCAAGTTAATCCAAAAGCACATGCAAAACGTTTAGGAAAATTAAAGTTCATTAAAACATTGTAAAAACCAATCCTAGCACATTATTGTGGCATGCAAAGAAGACATGACATGCAATATTACTTGAGCATACAGTTAATTTCACACTAATGTTGGACTTGCAATCACAGAATGAAATTTTTGAGCACGATCTAGCATAATATTGAGTAAAAGCTAACACACTGGAAAACAATGAGGACTTGAAACTGTACTAGTTACTCTTGACATATTATTGCATATCCAGAGAAGCTTCTAATTTTTGCATGCATGAAAACATAATATTGTTTCACTCTCGTGAACTTTCACATACAAAGCACACAATTACATATTCAATTATGGGTGAAGACTTACAAAATTATGTTTTGAAGCGATATATCATGTAGTTCCTTTTCTCCAAGTATGTTGATTACAACAGCCGTAGTAGATGCTATAATATTTAGTTTCCTTCACCCTGCAGCACACTTTGTTAGCATTTGACAGTAGTTTAAATTCTTTATTATCAAATCTCAGCTTATAATTTCATTTTGGTTGTTATCCCCGGTTGTGAAGCACAGTTGAAGATTATTATGATTATAAGGTAGATGGAGATATGTCATTGAGAATTAGATGGATTTTGCTAACAAATTAACGGAAGCAAATTTGCTACTTTAATTAGGGTGAAACACTTCTTTTCGCTACTTTATCTCCTTAAAACCACACAATGATACTTGAATGTGTACGAGTATTATCTCTGTGCCATGAAGACCACGAGGCTCGGTTCAATTGCCAACAGCTATATCTCTTGTCTGAGAAAAAACCCTACATGGATGTTAATGCTAATTCTTCACGTATCGTATACAAATTTCGTTTACCACACACACAGCACCATCAACCATTTCAATGTAGGTAATCCCAAAATAGGAACAATAAAAAATAAAAGAAAAATATTTAAAAGCAAAAATTGTTTTACAACTACTACATCTTCACAACCAGTGTGCAATGCGTTGAAACTTTTTTTCAAAAACAAAATCGACTTGACTGTGGTGACTGACGATGATAAAGAGCAAGTTGCATGAATACATGTGCATATCGGAGTAATCTACATATTAGAATAGCATTAAGTATAAGTATCCAAAACAAAAACGATGAATCTCAGCAACTTTTACTGCTGCACAAGAAAAGGAGAATTGATGATATACAATTGAGGCGAACAAAACGAAGACACACAAACAACGAAAACCTTCTTCAGTAAGTGGTAATAGCCTTGACTTTACACTTTTTTTTCTCCGTTTTGGAAGACTGCTCAGTGCTTCTTCGTCTGACCGTCTCCTTTTTTTCCCTTTTGCACCTCTTCTTTGCTTTCAATGATGACGAGCACAAATGCAGCGAGTCTCAACAATAGAAGTTGTAAAACTTGATGATCATGATGACTATTGACTGTGGAAATCGCCGAAAAGGTGTGTGCAACAAAAGTAAGTGAAGTTACAGAAACACAGAAACGATACTGATGAAGGCGAGGGGCATTCGACGACACGACCTTTGTGCAGTTTTTCAAACTCTTTGAACTTGACCAGTTTTTATTGGCTTCCACCCTCTCCACCTTTTCCGAGTCCCTTGAGTTTATCCCATGTCTCAAGTTTCCGTAATATACTTTTTATGGTGTGCACAAAATTAATATTATATTTCCTTGTGCATCGCATTGTGTCGCACTTTTATTAGTACTTCATTTCATATTATTATTCAAATGTATTCATATTGCAAAGCAATTTAGGTAAATGCACATAACATATTTTTGCTCTCTTTCCCTTTTGCCTGTAATTTTTCCTATACGACGACATATACATTTCAGCAGTGTTTTCCACGAAATAAAAGCTTGTTGTTTACTTTTTTGTCCCTCCTTTATAACTACTATTACTATTATTCACAACAAAACTCTTCTTAAGGCCACGGAAAATACTAGGAGAGAAGACGCAAGTTATTTACAATTTTACAATAAACAACACAAGACGAAGAAGAGAAAAAACTCTCCTCCTGAGAGAGAATCAACGAGCCCTATCCATACCATGTCCATGCATGGAATAATCCTCTTGTTCCGATAGTCCAACAACACAACATCACCACCACCACCAAACAGCACCAGCAGTCATACAGCCACCAGCATTTTACGTTTTAGCAATATCACTTATGTGAGTAGTAGTAGTGAGTGTGTGTGTTCTTCACATCGCATCTCTCTCACTCCTGCTGCTGCTGCGAAGGTTCACAATAAAAATATATTATAGCATACATATTTACCTACACAGAGATTGTATAGAAAATGGAATGCTTTTGCCCTAGTTGCTTGCAGCGTAGTTTTTTCTCTTTTTTTTTCATCCTCTATATCCTTTTAGTATGCTACTATACGGTTCAAGTCTGCTGCTGCCGTGTTCTGTGTGAGATGTTATTACAACTACTACTCTTACTACAACTACAACTCTTGTTGACGATCATCATCATGATGACTATGATGACGCAGAAAAATAAGGAGAGAGAGAAAAAAATAATTTTTTACTCGGTTTTATATCACAAATAAAACTGCCACCGTAGAGAAGACTAGAGGACTGGTACAAAACGCTTTTCCCCAACCATCATTCTCCCCACATCACATCAAATTTATTTTTTCGTCTCCGTCTTACATTATTATTAATTTTTTCCCTCTCTCTGTCTGTCTCTCTTCTCCAGCTTCCTTCTCTCATGTTACTTTAATGGGCTACATATTACGCGAGACGTTGTCGACGACAATGTTGTTGACGATTTAGATGATAATCCTGTATGTGATTCTGTTAGAACTGTCGCTGTCTCCAATCAAACCGTGTACATTTTATGGACATTCAACCATGATATTGATATGCAAGTACTACTGCAATAGTAGATATACGCGATACATCCATATCCATATTATCTTTGAGGGTTTATATATTTTCCCTTGATCTTTGCGTATACATTCATACGTATACACAGTGAACACCTTCGCACCATGCTATTTGTAAATCCTTGAAACTTTTTTTAGTTGCATGAAAGAGGCAAGGAACCTGACTTGACAATCAATACCTATTTACTTCACAATTTTGCTTTGTACGACTTTTACCATCAATTTCCGACATTAACTCTGGGAAGATATGGTGGTGGAAATCTTTCAAGATTTCAACTTTAGTACGCATTGCTTTTTTATGATGTTTCTCGTCACAACATTAGGGATTTTCTCAACAGAAGTAATAGTGCGAGCTTACATTTTGTGTAGCTTTAAAATCAATGCATTATCAGTTTTTATAAGAAATTTTATAAATTGTAAGAAATCAGTGTATTTTGCGGATGCTTTCTCACACTGAATCATGCATATTACAAGGTTCATACTATTTCCGCTAGTTTATCGCTGAAATTTGGTAAGAAAGTATGATACGTGTTGACTTTTTCTCCATAAGTGTGCTCGCCTCTAGCTAGCACTGACTTAACTGCCATCAAATACGTATGGACACAATAGAGATGAGATAATATATAGAACAGCAGCCGTTGAATGGAGGTTACGACAAGGGCCAAAAAGTGAAACGATGAGACCATGCTTTTTAGATGATCATCATGATTATCAAACCTTGTTTTTGTCTGTTACTTCACATTAGTTCGCATACACTACGTCGCTTGTTATGGGAGCTATAGATCTTTGCTTCCTTCTTTTTTATATTTCAAAGCATGCTATGTATATTATGTTTGTTTTCAGGGAAGAGAATCAGCGAATTTGTGTGTAGCACGCCGTGGTAATATGTTCTATAGGCGTTCGAAACGAGAATAAAGAGCGAGACCATGAGACGTTGTTGTAGAATGTAGGCAAGAATTGAATGTGTGTGAACGTTCTCCTCATGCTAGTCCGTACTACGTGCACATGCCAGCATCTCACAAAGGAAGGATTGCAGACATGGGAGGAGAATGAGTTTACCTTAACCTCGCCACATTGTGCACGTTTTAGGGAGGAAAAAAAGTACGTACAAAGCATGATATACTGTGAGAATGGCAATGATCTGGACGAGGAGTACACAAGCACCACCACCAGTAGTACTGGTTTCAGAAATTTCGTACTCTGCTGATTGTGGATACATCTGCAGTGCGAGAGAGATTTTGATGTTTATTGCAAAGTAAATCAATCCTGGAGTCCGATACTTTACACAAACTGTGAGACTTTTGGCACAAAGAAACGTTGAGCTTATGTCTTGTAGTGGACAAATCCATGCAGGTGTGTAGGCACTTGACAATTCATATTAATCAAAATGACATGCATAATTTTGAGTTGCAATAAATGATAAACTTAAAGTTTGTTAAAATCATTTTTAATTTGATAAAGGCACCCTCGAATGCTTGGAATAAGAACATAAAGCGTGGTGTAGGGGTGGAATGCTAAATAAAATGAGTAATTACATCTTTATAGAGATTACAAAAAATTTCTCTCTTGTCGGTAGTATTAATGAGTTACACAAGTGGATGGAATTACAACTTGTATTTCTTCCAAACCAAAATGGAATAAGTTTTGCGCAATATCTACCGACTTTTCTCATCATGCGTCCATAGTTATCCCATCCCTGTCCATGATGATGATGATATCATAAGACATTAATTCGCTAAACCTAGTATTAATGTAACGCATTTGAATGCATAAAGCATAAAAACGAAGCCAGTTTTCACGGGAACCAGCAAAGTCGTGTGTAAATCCACAATCCACATCACATCAGCTACGTCATCCATGTCGTGCAGTCAGCATTGCACGACATGATTCATGATTCGAGCTCTTTTTCTTGAAACAAGATAATTATTCAATTTCATCATGCATCCTCCGTCCGACTCTGCTCATCATCTTCATGCTAGCGTTAAAAATTCTCGAAACTTTTTCGGTTAAATAATAATTATGATTGAGGTATGTATCAAGACTGGTATGTATGAAGGGGGCCCTCAAAAATTCACTCATGACTAGAAAGCACACCATCATAGATTATAGCTCCTCCCATTTTACAGCTAAACCACACGTTTTATTATACCTACGCACATTTTTCTCTTATCATGATAAAAATCGACGCGCACATCACAAGGTAATGTAATTGTAATACCACCTTCTCCTTGCCCTCGCTCAGGGCACACATCATGCGAAACTCTGTAGCAAGTTTCATTTCAATCATAGTGTCTGCGTCTGTGTTCTCATAATCATTAAAACCCTTTTTCCTTTTTACACCATGCATAACGACCCTTAAATAAAACTCAAACAGGCAGTTGTAACACGTTCCTTTCTTATAATGAATATGATTATTCTAACGTTTCTGTATAAAATGCCATTAGCTTCGCAGTTTCACAGCTCAAAAAATTCATAGACCATTTCAGCGAGTGATTCGACAAACTATATATATCTGTCTATGCAGCTTCCTCTGAGATTTCTGAGTACACACATGTAACCTGTTTCAGAGGCAGAGACGATGATGGTGAGAAGCCCTTGCTGACCAGATTACATTGAACTCTTGCTAAGCGCACAGTCTACACGTACGCACTCCACACATTATCGTTAATGTTTCGCAATTCAAGCTTATCAGCTCTGCTACATTTTTATAAGTACGTTGCTTTTCCAATGTGCGTTGAGAAGAGAGACGCATGAAAACGTGTTTTACTCTGAAAAATGATAAAATACAGAATAATAATAATAATAAAACAAACAGAGTCGCTGAGAAATTGAGAAATGATGTTTGTGTAAAAACCAACAAGACAACTTCAATAAACGTGGAATGTTTTCCTTGCTAAGTGAACAGTAAAAGTACAGGTAAAATCATACACGGTTTGATCTTCATTAAACATGTTTTTTGTTTTCTTTTCTGCTGCAAGAGAAATAAAATCACATTGCATATTATTGCTGGGTAGGGTTTCTACTACTGATGTGCTAAATTCAAACTGTATGTTTTTTTTCAGCATCGCATGATCTGGTATGTTAACTGCGTACTTTGTTTTTTGTTCATATCTGTTTACTCTGCTCAAAACTGACAAATATTTATCACGGTTAGTAATGTCGGTTCATTATTTAGTCAATTACATAATCAGCTTGAGTTTTGCTGGTTTTTGACTGTTGTGTCGACAAGCACTCATTTGAAAACTCGTGGAAGAGGCGAGGAAAGAGTGGAGTTAGGCATTGAATTGAGGCTATTATGACGATGGAGTCATTTAAAAAAGTCGCGTGGATGATACTTTGCCCTCTGTAGATGGCGGATGGCAATCTGCATGTGTACAAAAAAGTTAGCCTGTCACGTCACGTAACAAACAACAGGGAAAGATAATTCCACTGTGAAAAGCAAACAACCAAGGAACATTTTTGGTTTTTCAGTGCGAATATAGCAACTGAATATGAACAACAAGTGTTCATAGATAATATGAGCCAGGGGATCTCTGAGGTATGACCACGTTGTAACGTTATGTTGTGTGCATCAAACATTTTTCAGAATTCATACTATGAGCCATGATGATGATGATAATAAGAAAAAATCTGAAAACTAGTCGTGTCATGCCATGGCATTCCACACACAAGCCGGCGCGAATAAGCCGTATAAGTTGTTTGTCCGTCCGTGGCTGACGCGTAGTGTTAGAAATACTACACTCTTCTCGCTCTCTCAACCTCATCTTCACTTTTACGAGCCACATCATCATCATCATCATAACTATCGACTATATATATACACACACACTCACACATTTTCTCTTCGTGTATGTTTTATTAAGAAGGTTACGTTACATTACGTGAATGAACCATGATGGCATAGCTGCTGGCATCCTCTCCCTCTTTCCCTTGTTGGTTATTGGCCATCGTAGCTATATAGCTCGTTGAAAAACAACTATGAATGAGCAGAAAAATGAATGAATGAAACAGGGAAGAAAAAAGAGGAGAAGAGGTGGATTGAACCTGTCTGATAATATTACGCGCATACCTGAGGAATTTTTAACCTCGTGGGAATCAGTACATATACTCACACTTGCACACATGCATACATATAAAAATGAGCATATTATATTGTTATTTTTGTTTTTCAAAGAATGCGATTTTAAAACAATTACGGCTGCACACACAAAGCTTATATATACAGCTTCAACTTTAAAAAATGTATGCTACTATATGCAATTGTTGTGCAGCACATACATATCTCCGAGCTATTTTTACTGCTCATTATATTTGATTCATTTTTAATTTGATTTATACAGCATACTTCTCAGAACGTGAATTTATTGGTATGGGATTGCTGATGAGGTGAGGATTAATAAGGAAAATATCTGTGTAGGAGTAGTAGTAAGTCATGCATTATCGCCATTTCAATGGAACACCGAAGGAAAGATGCTATCGGCATTTTAAATGAATGAATGAAGACTTCTTTCTGAGTAAAGTGAAACAGAGTGTGTAGGAAAAGTAACAAAGAATGTACGAATGAGTGAAAAACGATGAAAATAACTTCAAAGGGAAACAATAAAAAATTAAAAATGGTTCACAGTTCTAATTAATGAATGAATGAATCATATTTTTATTTTTCAGGAAATAAGACTTTACTCCCTCCGATACACACACATCAGTGAAGAACGGGTTATCAAGATTGATGATGATAATAACAGTAGATCTAATTAGTACTACTATTTTGCCTCTGTCGGTTTGCTGTGTTGTTAGTAAAGTAAAAAGATGATGATGTGGAAGGAAGCTAATTTTTTGCTCCGCCTTTTACTTCATTTGCAAAAATATTCGTGCTTGATATGATGTGACCTGCCATGTTGAAAAACTGAAAAACAAGAAGGCAGGGAAATGTCCGCTACTTTTAGCTTATACCACGTTGCCTTGATATTATGATGCTCATTGCCCATAGTAGTAGTAGTAGCGGATTTGCCCCTCACTGCCTCCAACACAACGACGCAAGTTGACTATGAGAGATCATGAAACTTTACTGTGCACAAGCACGATACCATCATACCATAGAATCATAAAAATCATCAAAGTTTGTGCATCTCTTCTTGAGGTTCAATCGCTATAAAGTTTTAACTTTTCCAATGCTGCGGCGCTGCCAAAAAAAAATTGATTCCCTACACGTGCAAACAGTCGACTTTAAAGGAGGAAGAGGAGGATAAGAGTAAAACAGCAATGGAAAGCAAGCACTTTGTTCGCCGAAGGGCAAAACTTCGGATAACCTTTGTGATTCCAATGAGCTCAAGTGGAAAAATACTGAATACATGAACCGGAATAGATTCAGCTTGTAATGCATTGATTATTGTTGTAGAGCTAACAAGCTAACTAACGAAATGCAGGCAGCCAAGAAGAACTGGTAACGAACAAGTTCGTCTTCTCAACTTCGTTGAGGTTGCTCATCAATACGACAACCGTATTGTGTATAGTCAGGCAAAATGTGTGGAGTTTTTTTGTTTAAAAAGCACTGCTTATGACTCATTAAATTCTTCCCTTAATCTTTCCTGTTTACAGTTGTTGTTGTAACTCATTTAAATCGTAAGCTTAATCTTTGATGACCAACGCTCGTAATTTTTTTTTATCGAGACCAACGGCAAAATTCGATTTTTTGTGCGTCATAATTTGAATATTTCTTCAAGTCCGAAAAAAGTTAATAAATATACCAAAGTTCATTTTTTAAAGCCAAATTTCTGAGTTCCAAAACGGTTACAATAATAACAATTAAGTTTGTCGTTCAAAATAATGCACGTAGTATTTTTAATAAATTGTTTGTTTCTTAAAATGCATTAATATAGCACATTACATTTACCTATGAATTAACGTTAGTATATTGGCTTTAAGTTGGTGAGCCGTCTTGCTCGACATCAGAGACGGGAATCCCTGAACTAATTACCAATTTTCTATTGCAGCGATTACAGACACATAATACATTACATCTTCTGAGCGCGTGACAGCAACCTGACCACTTGTCCAAAGTAAGCTACATAACGGACGTATAGATGCATATAAAATTCACGTAAACATCTTCTAAGCTTTAAATGTTGTTGACATTTAAGTGATATTTTTGTACTTCCCATAAACGACTATTTTCATCTGTTCAAATGTTAGTAAGTAGCATTTTAATTACTTAAATCTATTAACTAAATTCAGAAAAAATGTGTCACTAGCGAAATAGTTAAATAAACCCATCCAGCTAAGTATATTAGAATTCCGGTGAAATTGTGCATAAATTTATCAACGTATTAGTTCAAGTAATATCCATTAAATGTAAGGAATATTAATAATGCAACCAGAAAAATATAGGACAAGTTCTCCTTGAGAAACAAAACATCCTACGATTCCTGCAGACAGCAGTACATAAGCCATGGGGAATTTCCTCTCAATATGGTCGCTGGGCTTTTAATAATGCCTATCTGCATTCACATAAAATATACACGTCGGAGCAAATAGTATATATCACTTCTTTGTTTTCAATATTGAAATGAAACGATGCATGAACTGAAACACAGACTTCCTTTCCTGACGCCCTCCTGAATTTTTAATGCACTTGAGAAGTACAAGGTAATAATGTACATGGCACATAATATTCGTAATGTGTTGGTCTAGTACTGTCCCATGAAATAATTTTAAGACAAATATCTTTCAGTCACCTTATAAATAAATCCTTTTTAACAATAGGCATCTTAAAATATCTACTGGCTGGAGTGTTCAAAGGTTCAATTATGAGCTTTTACAGAAACGGAAAAATTGGGGGAACAGCAAAAAGACGAAATGCATATTATTGAGCATGAATTATGAATTGTCATCACAGAAAATATGAAACGCACATGTAGTCTACGGGATCCGTAAGCAAAGAGTGCATACATAAAACAAAATTCATCTCTAAGATTTTAAATTCATGGATAAAATTTTGTATCATTACTTTTAGCACTATATCTAGCAGCTAAGGATATGTCCGTAAATAATAAAAAGCTTTGCCGGAGGGCAACAAAATTCGTGGAAAACCGAGATTACCTACTAGTGTGCATCAATCATCACATGTATTACGAATAGTATGTACCATTACCAGTGCTCTGCATAATAATGTTGATGTGCACAAAGACAGCCTTGAAGCTGCAACATAACAATACATTTAGAGTTTTTACACATCAACTACTTTTAGAATCATTTACAATTGCATTGGTTGCATATTATGACACAATGCGAGTTCTGTATAATATTGTCTTGCCACAATATTTTTAAACGTGCACTCCATGAATTTCCATGTGATAGCACATACTTAGACTCACTGAAGTGTCCACTACACCACAAATAGTGTCTACGAGCTCCTTTTTTTAAATACACACTAGATACTACTACTATGTATTACTTGTGCCAGATTTAGGTGAATAATAATGCACGGACTATACCTACATTAATTTACAATACCTTAGGCTGCTTTTACCACTATATAGTGTCATTTTTTTCTCTTTCAAAGGATCTTGGTTCTAACATTCTTCTAACGATAGCTACAACGAAATATAAAGTTTTTCACTATAAAAGAACATCATATTATGCATTATACTGATAGGGATTATGAGTTGCCATTATTGGCAGTGTATGAATTTTACCACACATTTTACAATTGCATGCATTCACGTATGAATAATATCTTGTATGTGCGAAGGCGACCATTGTATTTTAATCATGTTGTTTGCAATGGCAGGATGATCATGATGATTATTTGCCGGCTTGGCGCTGGTAAATATGATGAAGTTGATGATTACTACTGCTATATATTGTATGTATATTATTATGACTGTTGGTAACGGATGCAATATTGTATCAAGGCAAAAAAAATACAAGGATTGAGAGTCTGTGAATTGACGCAATTTTCCCCAATTCGTCATCAAAATTCCTGAAAAGCTGTTTTTTGATGATTCATACCTGCTCACTTGAATGCCTCTGCCTCTCCTTGTGCTTTTGTTGCTTGCTCCTTTGACCAGCTGCAAGCAATATGGAAGCCAGCAGCATCACCACCGCATCTTTAGTGTGAAATATCCCAAGAAAGATGTGAAGAAGAAGAGATGATGAAGCCAGTTTCTCATTCCTTATTCCTTGTAAGCACAATCATGCATGTGGCTGTAAAGTTGTGGTATGATGGTTGGTTGAATGGTTGTTGGCTGAGGTTTGCTATAATTTCTTATTTCTCATTCACAGTTAATAAAACATAGTAAGGCACATATTTTGGCTGTTGTAAGGAATGGATTCCAAGCATGAACGAACACCCAGTAGGAGTGAGAGAACAATAAAAATATGCACAGATAAAACTTACATAGTACACTCAAGCTCACGCTTTTTGCCTTTCACAAAGTGAAAAGCTTGTTCTCTAACGATAAAACAACCCTGCAGAAATCAAAGTAGCAAACATTATTTGGTATGGTGGCAGAATAGGGGTGATGTAAGCCTTCATCTCAATCTCAATGAATTCCAACAAACACAGGGTGGCAGGGAATCATAAAGAAATGTTGGACTAGTCAGAGTCCCGAGTATTTTATGCGTCTCTTTCTTGATAACTTACAGAATGACCATAGCACGAAAATGATGGAGAAAGAACACAAATTTCATATTGTACTTTGATTGGTGTGTAAAACAAATTATCACTTCATTTGTGAGGTCCAGGTATGTTTTTTTTTATTTCTCTTAAAGATTTAAAACTGTAGCTATAATTGAAGAAGTGGGATTGTAGGCTTGATCTTCAGTTGCATAAAATGCTTTATAATTACCGATGATTCACTTTTCATCAATTCTGATGGTTGAACGGGGAAGGAATTCAGAGTAATTTAGTTGCAGAATGTTCCTTCCTGTTTCATCTTACAATAAAATTGATATTGTTGGCTTCTTTGATTGCTCACACAAAACTTCCTGCATTTCCCGAAATTTCATGTTTCACTAAAGGGTTAATGGGAGCACTTTCACTGTATTGCAATATTCACCAAATCACGAAGTTGATGTAGATGGAAAAAGTATGAATACACGAATTCGGCATTCTTGTAATTTTAAACTTTCAGGAATTGTCAGCATAAAAAGTTTTTAAAAATCCAATGATTTGGCTGCATTCCGTTGACAAAGCACTGTAGAACACTTTCCTGGCTGAAATGGTGATTGGTGGATATAAAATTTGCACATGAGATAACATGGCCACACTCCGACCACACAGTTTATGAAACACACTTACCCCATGGTGCACTTAAAGCGAATGAGATAGAGAGATCCTTCATTGTAAATAAAGTTGGAACTGAAAAAAAATCATTGGATTAGTTGGCTTTTAAGTACATAACTACATTTAAAATGTACAAAGTGTATATGAACATAATCGGCAAGTGATGAAGACATGTGCTTATTTTCCATATCCTGGCTGCCTTATAAAAGGAAGACAGGACGATGTGATGACTCTTTTTCTGATGATGTGATGATCTTCGTCATAGCTTTTCTGTTGTTTTTCGTAGCATATATAGTTTATACGAATGCATTCTTGTATTTTTCCGCAAATGGCCCTTAATACGCTTCATTCATATATTACATGATTATATCATAAGTTATAAGTAGGAAAGCTGTGACTGTGAGTAGCCGAGTAGTTGCGTTAGTAAGTAAATACGTGTAGCCATTCGCTTTACAAAGGCAAACAGTCAAAGTAAGTGGAATGAAAGGGAGTGAGAGAGAAGCAATAATAATAATATCGTCTTTGCAACAACAGTAGTGCAGTGGTAACGCAGCGATATTATATGGCAAAAAAGTGCACACTGCTGTTGTTAACTACAAGGTCTACTTATACGGTTTACGATGATGGAGGCAGTTTGGCTTTGCTTCGGCCAGAATGATGATTATGTTTACGGCAATTCTCCGAAATCAATTCATCGAGATCGCGTCATCCTCATCTCATCATTAACTACAAAGTAAAAAACCTTCCCTTTCTTACGTCGATTTTATATAACGACTTTACATTATGGTCGACATACTAATCCCTCCATCGTGGCGCGTTTAGAAGATATATCAGAATTACAGGGTGTCGTAGGTTCACGTACCACAGCCATTAGTTAGATATGCAAAAAAAAAATCCACTCTCATTCATACATTAAATAATATGGTGAACCAATATTGCTGTTTCGCTTGTTTCGCTCTTTGTTTCTGGTGCAAACATTAAGACAGAAATATGACACTTTATTTCAACTTTAAGCTAGACTAGGATAAACTTTAACTAGCTTTCAACCCGGATTTCATCTAATATTTAAATTGAATTCTTTAATTTTCAATGATAAAAAATCCAGAATATTTTAATTTATTATCATGAAACATCTGCTTCTGGCGAAAATGTTTGTCCATCCACTCCATGAATTTGCTCATTCTATTTTCTAAGAGATTTTGATTTTTCATAAAGGCCGGTTCCAAATTTCAGTTAATGATAAATGATTGATGGCTCGTTCTTTAAGTTTTGAAGTGATGTCACCTCATTTCTCGCTTGCTAAGAGCTACTTTCGGATCCCCAATCGAACTTTGATCGAATTAGTGTAACGAATAAATACTAAAAATCTCTTTCTTTCAAACCGTCAATATGAATTTGATGACACAGTTTTGTCATTGTCATTCCATATACTGCTTGAAAAAGTTTGAAAACTCAGAGACACTATAAATTCATTAAAAAACTTCCAGCCAATGCATGCGGTTAGAAATCTAGAAACCTGGGATATTCTCTTATAGTTTTGAACAGCAAGCATGCAACTTATTTTTCGTTATTTTCGTTTCGTTTTCTACTCAGTATATACACATGTAAAACCTGTCATGCTATAGTAATTGTCGCTTTGAGAAATCTTATAAAAATGCATCAATGTATGATGTTTAGGGATATTCCGTATTTACAAGGTGCAGACTCCGTTTCTTATTACAAGCGTTAGTGTGATATGAAGATTCTGCTCACAAGAACAAGTTGAATGTTATGATATGAGATTCAATGCTGTTTGCTAATATAGCTCATTATATTTTGCAAGCGTTAACATATACTTTGCTTTTGGGAGTGTGAAATGAAATTGAGGAGATCCTGGTCATTCATTCAGCAAAACAACACAATATTTTGCGAAAGGTAATATAAGATCACAATAAAGCATGCTAAGACAACATGATCGTGACAAGATGTCATGATGCAGATAATGATAAGCAAAGAGCAAACCAAAAACAAAAACATATTTTTGATCTGAATTTCTTGGAATCATACTCATACTCTGCTGCTGACTCATCATCATGTAGCCCACCAGCATAGCATTTTCATCCACTTTTATTTTGCACACATGCGTGCTCTAATATGTCCGCGTCGCGTCACTCTAATAATCTGTTACGTTACCAGTATTTATGGTTGCTGAATAATTTTAGATGCATACATAATTGATTCTTGAAATTTACACAAAGTATTTATAAACTAGTAGGATCTTCACCCGATCCGTTATTGGCTCCATAATATTATACATAATTCAGAAGCAAGATCTACCCAGTTATTTGTATTTTAGGCATGAGTACCAATATAGTTTAGTTATAATTGAGTTACAGCACCAAATGAAAGATTATTGTTACTTCCAAGATTATGTACATGTTATCGTAAGCTTAAGTGGAACATACCGCAGATTTTAAAATCTAGACTAATATATTCTTTGTTCTATACGAAATACTGCATCAAACATGCTAACTGCAATAAAAGGTAGTGTGTGACGTGCGTATGTCGTATCGCACGAGTTTTTTGATGTTGATTGGATGTGATCGTAGTTTGTTTCATTTTAAATCTATAACATCCTAATGTGTTTTCTTGATTAAATGACATTATCAAGTCTGAAGCAGTTATTGCCGGAAACTTCTGGAGAGCATCTGTTCTGCCTTGACGAAAACGAACTACATGTATTTACTAGATATAAGTTACAGCATATTATTCAATTGATCAAATTTTTGTCATTGCGAATCTATATACTATTTATTAGAAGAAACAGACTCCAACCCAACTACTTTAAAAAAAATATTGGACTGTTGAATGCTTTCCTTGCGTAGTTTACGACTCTACATATCATATTGCTTATGATTTTTCCTTCAACACCGACACAACAAGTTAGTAACAACATATATATGACACTGTTGACTGTTGCTCGCAATTACAATTTACAATGCATTTTGCGGCTTGCATATATTCAACTCAATATCAATAAACACAACTTTTAGAAGGCTAGAAGTAATTATTTATTATTATATAATTGCTATTTTGCAAATAATATTTCTTTCCTTGTAAATCAGAATAATTTTATTTTACTGCTTTCCTGTCAAAGAAAATAATATACCAGTTAATGATACTTTATACTGTACTTTAAATACCTACGTGTGATAGATGCCACGTAATGCATATTTTACGACCAGAAGAATGAGCTGAAGTCAAGTCCCTCTTTTCCTTTGAGTATTTAGGACAACCGGACTTACGTTATAGCGTTTAAAATCTCATGGCATGCCTCGCAGCAACGTGTCTTCAATAAAGGAATTTTCGCCAACTGGTTTTGCCTTATTTTTACGATAATGCATCGCTCTTTGTGCTAAAATATTTCTGCGTTTTATTGCAAATATTATACCTATATTCTTTTGAAATACCTATAATACCTACACATGTTATAAGGAAGTATGCTCATACTCTTTCAAAAAGAAGATCCCCATTCTCATTCTCTCTAACCCTCTAAATTATTCGTCTCGTCTGACGAGCATATCACGGATGATGATGGTTGCTGACTTGCTTTTATCAAATCCTCTGCTTTTGAAGAAGTAAAAGCGAGCACAAGCAAGCGAACGAAAGTGAAACATTTGACAATTATTGTGTGCTATTTAAAAAAAATAAAAAAGTGTTGGTAAGCACGTGTTTGTGATACATTTCTAATTACATTATATGAGAGTTTGCTCAATTTCATTCACTCTTTATGAAACAAAAAGGCTCATTGTTGTGAGGAAGAATGGTTGAAAAATAATAATATGTGAGTACGCAATGTCCCTGATTGCTGTGCTAACATTTTTGTAATATATTGTTTAGCAGAACTCCCCCTCATCCTTATTGAACACTCTGCACCAAATTGCTTTTCATCATGAATTGAATCCTTTTCACTCAAACGTTTAGATTTTAATATAAACTGTTTTAATTGATTTCATAGATAACAGAGATGCGTCCTTGCTAATTGGTTGTCAGTTTTAAACATAAAATAGCTGGTAATTGCTCATTTCACCTTAAGAATTTTCCTTTCTCTTGCTCTTGATGACCTTTAAACGTCAATCGAATCCTAGAAATTAGGGAATAAAAAACAGAAATTGATGGCGCGATGATGACCTGGTGCAGGTGTTCAGGATTTGAGGAAGGTACAGGATTTCTGTTTTAAACTAAAAGTCCCATTCAACAAGTCTGCATTCTTCTAGACAAAGAGTGTGGTGGTATGCTAATGGTAGGGGTGTTAGTTGTCGTAATATTAAAGGTGAAAGAGGGATCAGTAATTCATATATAGTTATCATTCTAATAGATTCATTATTACAAAGTTTTATAAACCAGTACGAAATTAATGGTTGCCGTATTTCTTCTGTATATAGTTTGAATGGTAATCACAATCACAAACTTGTAATTTTCTTGAAGTTGTTTTAATAGAAATCACTGACCTGTACCTACAGAACCTATCATTGAGCCCCAATTAAAATATTCGCTAAAACATCGCCTCTCCTCGTTATTCGCAAAAATAACGTTACGTAAGGTTTATCAAGCAGCAGTCTTACGTAGAAACTCCATCTCGTTGGAATTCGACGTAGAAAGGCTTGACCATATAATCATTCCATTTTTTATTCTGGAGCTTTTGAGGCATACAAGCTGTCTGGTTCAGCTTTTTGATTTGCATAATATACAATGTATGTAACGTAAACGCTAAAATATAAGCAAGCCAAAGAATATTTCATTCACTTATAAGCTGTTTGTATATTATATTATATATCGCTACCACCAAAGAAGAACGAAAAAGCCTTTTAATAAAAGCCTTTTCTCTTGATGCCGTACCGCAATTAGCTGTATAATTTCATACGGATTAAAGATTATAGCGTTATGCATACCACATAACAAGAAAGGAAGATGCGGATTTGAGTCGGTGTATAAAGGATGATGGAGGATGATGTTGATAGTGAGCTGAAGACGAGTATCGAGCAACGTGGACAGGGGAAATGCCCTCAAAACTTGACACGCTCTTTGCTGATCTTGAATCTCAATCCAAAAAATATCATCATCATCATCATCATCACCTGGCCGTAGTAAGACGTAGTAAAGAGTTCAACAATGCTAGAGTGCACGTGTGGTGTGACTCCTGTGAATGCACCTTGAAATATGCAATTAATAGTACAACGCAACTCACCACTCACTACACCACCGCAGTATATAGAATTTTTCTAGACTTGCGAGATAGATATAAAGTCATTGTCGAACAATCGAGAGTGAAATTCAACGCAAGTGTATATAGAGTATATGAAACGGATATGTTCTCACAAAATGATTTTTTTTGCGATTGGATGTCTTCTTACTCTGTTCATAATAAATTGTTTGCTAATATTTTATAACCGTTTACATCTTGAAGAAAATTTAATGGCAAATGGATAAAATACAGCATAACAAAGCTGCATTTTTTGTGCTTTCTATAATTCTCGAATATTCATATTCTAAGAACATTTTTTTTCTGTATTGTTGAATGACTGATGTTTTTATTTGTTTGTTTAATTCATACCATACATTCGCACAATAATACTTTGTTCATGCCATGCTCGTGATTTTTAAATAAAACTTTATTGGTGTATATTTACTTGGCTAATCCATAGTAAGTTGTGGGATAATTCATTAACTCGGAGTCTGAGTTTATTAAAAATATTTAGTTATGAGATATTTTTACTCATGCTCTATAATTCATGGTTTTGTCCCTATTTTACATGAAAATATCCCGCAAGGGAAAAT
>JAQIXX010000768.1:0-47259 GCA_034700605.1 Willowsia nigromaculata
ATGACATTTGGCTCTGGTACAGAATGAAGGAGTGCCTCCTTTTCCGTGGCAAAATAAAGAACAGGTTTCCAAATGTCTTGAGCAGACGAGAGCGTCAAATAGCGGTAAGTTGGGCAGTTCTCTACCTTGTACCTTAGCCTATAATCTTTCCACGATTGACGCAGCACAAGATTTACTGTCCAACTGAGCAACTTGTCATCAATGTCAATAATGTCCAGAATGAAGGCGCTCAGCTTGACTAGTGTAGGTATGCTCGTATTCGCTGCAAATGTTTTTGGACGAGGTCTCAGCTCCTTGTGATAACTGGAGTGTTGGAGTTTGTTTAAAACGGCTATATCAATGCATTCGGCACAGTATAAATCTGAGCAAGTTGATTGTAAGGAGTATGTATTCAAGCGCGATGACCGTTCAATAATTGTGGATGTGTTTGTACTGTTTCCTGAAATTTCCGAGGATGATGCTGAACAATATGATAGACGAAATATACTAAATGAAATGCCAATTGAGATGAAAATTTCAAGCTTCATGATGATAGATTGCAAGTTTAAAAAATTATCTGATCAAAATCCGAATACAAAATGAACAGGGTGTAAGCACACTCAGATAAAATTCATTCAAACCAAACAGTTTATTTAAGCTCAGAACAAGATAATTTACCAACAAAATTATAACAGTTTTAAGAGTAGACTTTATATTGCTAATAAATTTTCGCTCTACTTTTTATTGAAGACATGCTTTTCTCAAGAAATGGAAGTTGGCTACTAGTGTTGAAAAAAGACCAGTTTGCGCTCCTGTGTTGGTCACGAAGGTGTCAATATCACCAACAATGTGATCATCAAGAAGTATCTGGGATCTGTCGATTTGAATCGCATCTTGTTTCTCCCAAGCGAGCACAATTTCGTCTATGGTAGGCCCATAAGGATAAAGAGCCATTGGGCACAGATATTCTCCTGGCTTGCTGCCTTGCCCCGTACAGAATAGTGTGACTTGGACGTGAATGCTGTAGAGAATATCGCCATTGGGTGAAATCCTAATGAGAACGTTTGGTTGGAGCACGTTATGGACACTGCCTTCCAGTTCAGTGGTGAAAAACAAGTCTGGCTTCCAAAGTCGGTCGACTCCGTCTTGCGTTAAGAGAGAAATGTACTGGAATCCAGAACAGCCTTGTAGAAGATTTCGGTATTGGAGCCTAGCGTCGTTCCAGGACTGACGAAAAAAAAGGTCAACCTTCCACTGGTGTGTTTTCTCGTTCACCCATACTATATTGTGAATCATGGCGTTGGCGGTGACAAGGGTAGCATTATCACCTGGAGGTGGACGGATATCTTTGTTGTAATTTTGGAAAATTTGGCTCAAGATTTTCTGCTGAAGGTCTGACCCGCAACGGGAATTGCTTTGGAGAGGTATTTGGTAAGAAAATTGACAAAGACTGGCGAGAAAAAGGCAAGTAAGGAGTAGCTGTCTGTTCTCCATGATTGGACAGGTAAATCGTTACAAATTACTTTGACTGTAACTACGAAAGAGAAAAATTACGGATAACTGGATAAAACAGTTAGTAATCGAATGATGAACGGTTGACTGCACTCGTTCCTTTTATACACTCAACTATATCTGTCAATGTTCATCTGCACATAGATTTTTAAAACACGAAAACCATAATGGTAATGTATTTATTCATACATCCAGTGATAAAATGATGCCTTTTGTCCATAAGCATTATATGCATGCATGAATAATGGTCATGCATAAAAAACGAATATTTTTTTCTCTTCAAAAAAGGTAAACGTACCTATTAATAACCTTATTTTTATTTATCTATATATCTTTGTGAAGACCGCCTTGCTGGACATTTACCATTAAATATTGTACATAACATCATAAAATAGTACATCACACGGTAACCTTACTTAACTGTTTAGAGTTTAGAGGACTCACTCTAAAAATGTACCTGTTGAATTCTTGGAACTGCAAGAACTTTCAACACGAGAAAAGAGTTCCTTTAATCTATTCATGAAACATATATGTAATTTCTCCTTACAGGTACAGGTATCAAGGTGAATGCATGAATTTGTCAAAAGTTGCATTTCTTTACTTAATATTAATTTCAGTGGGTAATTATGCATAAAAAAGAAGTAGAAAAATACAAACTAAAAAGGTTTGGTATTCGGTAGCATGCTTTACAACTTGTGTGCATTCATTGTTTCCGGCTTCATAGACACACCTGCAGATTGTTTAAGTGACTGTTCTAAATTTTAACTTAATCCATCTGTTCCTCTTTTTCGAGAAAATTCTGTTCTTTTTCCTCTATACAAGCTATTCACCTTTGTAATAGATACAATTCATTGCCAGTGTATTATTTATAAAAATGTGAAATTTGTACATGATACAAGTCTGAGCAAATTGAAGTTGGAGGTTTTATGTTTTTTACCTTTCAATCTGCCCAGAAAACTAGGAAAAGCAGTAGGCTCACAAAAACTGTGACACTTAAAATAACGTGTGCATGATGCTTGTGTCTTTGTTTCCTTTATTCCTTTAGAGGCTGTAGTGGTACGCGTGTATGTTGTGTACCTTTTCTGACAGTAAAATAATCCCAAATTCAGAATACACTTTTGCAGTTTGAAACGTGAATGTAAAAGCGGCAACAAGTTGTAATAAAACCTATTATTAAGACATCAACCGAGATTTAGCGACATTTGCGACAATAAAATCCACCGTTTTTGCATGAAATCGTGTTTCATGTAAAACTATAACTAACTATGTATGCACACGTAAATGAAAAAGAGCGGATGCTACTGAATGAAATGAATGAACAAAATTGGCAAAACTTTGTAAATGGTGGCTTTTGTAACAATCTTTTCAGTGATTTCAGCGTCCGACCTCGTTCATTTCTCCGACTACCACTGAGGAAGATTCAAGCAAACTTGAAATTTTACTATTGATTTATTTTGCATCAAAAGCTGTAAAATGATAGCTTTGATTTTAACAAGAGCACAGATACTGTCAAATTCTCCAAAATTTTCGTTGAGCACCTCGATCCTCCAGATTATTTTCAGTTTTTCAATTTTAGCTACTTTGTCGGCTGCCATTTCATCGTCATCGTTTGAAACAGAAGATGTTCAAAAAATCAGAAGAGGAAGTCCTAAAACCGTGGTGGCGGTTGAAATTCCTGACAAATCCACAGTTGAGATGTCATTTCCTCATCTGAAGTTTGTTAATGATTCCAGTGAGTTTCACGATGAGGATGATACAATTGCCAAGAATGCGACAATGATAAGTGGAGTTGCAGCAAGATTCGGAAAAAGATCAATTCGAGCTTATCCATCATCCTCTCAGATGATGATGATGACAGGAGGAGGAAATCCATACAACACGAGGGGCTACACTCGACTTAACAGATTTGATAGTGAGCTTCAATTATTAAATTAATAAAAAATGCATAATCCTACAAAAAATCATTTTTTCTGTTGAAGATCGAAGAAACAGTCTCGATTCTGGCGATGGTTCGTCCTCATCCTCGTCTTGGGGTGGCAAGTGGTTCAATCAATTAAGACGGAGAACAAGCATGATGATGAGCCCCATGATGTCTTATGACAGGCAACAACAAATGTATCAGCAAAATCAAGGTATAGGCTAAAATAAAAATAGAAAAATATCACTTCTACTTCAATTCATGTATGGAATGTTTGGAATCATAGGTACCGCAGAAGAGCCTGAAATGGCAGCTACATTTTTGGGAGGAGGAGGAGGGGGAGGGGGAGGCTGGGGACAAGCAAGTCATTATGGGTAATTCGCTGTTGCATGCTGTATCGTATATATGTAATAAAAATGAATTATTTTAGAATCATGGTTGTCCATTTTTATAGCAAGGGTACAGTCAATAAATCAGCAGTGGGGCTGTTAGGATTTTTATCATTGCTATCATTGATCCAGGTAGAACCATTTATGCCAAACTCATACTAAATTAAGCCTATAAAATGCAACTATCTTTTTGTTTTACATACCATACATAGAATGTTCTTAATCAAACATCAACAATGCAAGGAAGACGCAAACGAGATTTAAATGGCGAAATTGATGATGACGAAGACTTTCAGTTTGGTTATGATTGGGATGAAGCTGTTGCGGAGACGGCATTACTCACGCCATATTTGCTACCCATGCTGGTAATAACGGTGGTTTAATTAACTACTATGTTTGCTGTAGGATAGCTACACATAATACTAGTGCAAACTAAACTAATAAATCTTAATTTTTTGAAAGAATGCAGTAACGCATGCACAAAACGGAAGAATTAAAGTGGAGTGCACTCTCCAACCAATATGCTTAGCAAATAAAGCGTTAGTAGATAAGCTGGGAGAGGAAAGGGGAAAGTTAGTTGGTCAGACAATCAGGTAAACAGTTGTTGATATTTTTATGCTTTTACTTCAACTTTACGTCAGTTATATGGGCATTGTGAGACATTCGTTTCCTGTCAATGTTTTTCATTTTCAGTGATGCCCTATCAAAGACATTAAAACAGGCAGGTTGGCGTTGGAAAACCAGTGACTGGGATATTGGTGGAAGAGTTATACGTGCAGGAATGTCAGGACGAAATGGAAAAAATTGTTCCGACATGTACAAAGATTGCAAAAAACTGGCTAAATTGCCACAATATTATTCACCAAATACATTGACAACTGACAGTATGCGGTGATGTGCACCCTGTGCAGTGATACAAAATTATTGTACGACATGTTACATTCTTTAAAAATCGAGAAAATAAACAACATAACAAAATACACACGAAATATCTTGTGGTACATGTTTTACTCAAATTTACATGCCTGAATGAGTTCGGCATCTATCATACTTCCCAAATCTTCCAGTTGCCTCTGCTCTGGTATGCAGCCAGTATCAGCGGTTAAGCAAATATTGAATCCACCATTGCATGACATTGCCCCGATCCCCAATGCTTTACACAATCATAAATGTGTGTTAGATAATAACATTTAACATCATTCTGTTTAAGTTTCACTTGATTACCTATTGACTCCTGCGAAATAGGCATCCACAACCAAGCATCAATCAGCTTTGCCCCTAAAAGGGTCCTGTCCTTGTCCTGTGGCCCTACTACATTGCTCAAAATGATCGTGCTCGTTGCATTCGCTTTTGTCATCGAGTCTACTAAAACGCGAGGCAAAATACCGGACACATACTGGAACATAAATGCAGAAATTATTGGTAATGTAGAAACGGCACAGCGTTTTGTTTCACCCTTGATGTAATTAAGTTTCTCTGCAGCATCCTTGATGTCCATTCTGGAGTAGAGTTTTGCTATACACCTATAACATTGTAGATAGCTCCAAGTCAAGGGACATCTATCTTAAAGAGTAAAAACATTGCATGCAATTAATTTCGCTTACCAATGATTTACAAATCGCATATTTGGATGACCCGGGATGGGAAGTGGAGCTACGTAATGACATCCTTCTGGAACAGCATCCTTTCCATGATACTTGATAAAGTATTTCTTGAGTCCATTACTTATTGCCACCAGCAATAAATGAACAATACTGCATTCCATACGTTTACTAGCTTTCTTCAGCTTTTCAACGTCCAATTTGCCTCCAGCTGAGCATATCCAGTTTCTTGTCAACTTCAATTTTCCATGCTCGTCAAAGTGCAAGGCATGCTTATCTTGTTCAATGAGAACATCATTTATATAGTCGATAGCACCAACCGTCAAGAGACTACTGAATGTTCCTATCTTGGCCAAACTACTGCTTGCAATCTGATTCCATTTCCCTAACGATGTCGAGGGTCTGGTGAAAGTTTCAGGTAATTCGTCCAAACCGGTCAACGCATAGAAAAATTTTACGAATGACATTCCATCGGACATAAGATGATGGAATCGAATGATCATTAAAGTTTGATTTCCTTTAAAGTTATGTTGCAGATAGACATCCCATAGTGGTTGGTTGTGTTCGTATGGCTGACGCTGCAGAGATTTAATAATGTGCTGCAGAAAAGTTTCTGCTGTTGATGATGAAGACACTGTTTCGCATCTTTCTTTTTCGTTTGGCTCATTATGCAAGACGTGAATCCTATCTGCTATGTATATGGTGCAAAAATTTTCCTACTTTTATATTCATTGTACACCGTTTCCAGAAAGATTTTGTTAGTAGCCAAACCATTAATTGTTTGTAAATATAATATGATTTTATATATTATGGACTCATCTTAAAATTTGCAACTTCCTTCCAAAATCCATAGCCAAAGTATTCAACAGGGTAGTAAGCCAATTCTCGATAGCACCTACGTTGGTTCATAAGTCATTAACATTGTGGGAAAAGCTGCATAAGAAAAGTAAATTATTTAAGAGTATGTGTAAATATAGAAGCCACATACCTTTCTCCATTCTTGTCTCTTAGGTCATAACCTTCTTGAAACAATCTGGTAATGTCTTTTTGTGTACGATTCCTATCCAGTGCAATTGCAACGATAATAGAGGAATGAGGTTTGCTCCAAATACGATCAACAATAAACACGTGGCTCGGTGAAGGTATTGGTCCTACAAAATCTTGAAATAGTATTGCTAGAAGACACACGATTTGCTTGTAAATAAATAATGCCGAAAGTACGATGACGTGTAGGGGTAAGCTGAGAATGTGGAAAATCAGAAAAAGGACTTTGTATGGAAGCCACATCTTAAATTCGTACAAGTTTTTAGAAGGTTCATCTGCATCTGTTTTACAAGGAAATCTAACACCTTCAACATTCGAAATTGGAGAGACATATGATGCCCCATGGAGGCAAGGAAAACATGATAACATACTGTTAGTAGCACTATCGTTATCTTTCTTAATGTCTGAGAAAATTGCAAGTAGGCATGATGTTGTTGAGACGATTTGAATAGCCATTTGCCATTCCATTGATACTAATTGTTACTTTTGCTGAATCTTTGTAATATTTCATTTAAAACCCCTAATAAATCGCATAATGTTGTACTAACAATGTTGTTTTGTGCTTGAAAAGACATAAAAATAGAGCAAAGTTTATACAATGTTCTTTCGTACATGAAAATAAATAATTTTAAGCTGTCACTGCTGGCACAGATTCCTTCATCTCACAAATACTAAGTAACTCTTCATGAAGCATCATCCCCAAGTCCTCTAACCGACTTCGATCTGGTATGCATCCCTTGTCAGCAGTAAGACAAACGCGAATACCCCCATTGCACGAAATCACACCAGCAGATAACGCTAGAAATATATAAAGACATTTCATTCATTTTTCACACATTATACCCAGCTCAATGAATGAATGAATTGCGTCAGATAAAATTTAATACCCATTGACTCTTGTGCAATCGGCATCCAGAAGAACATGTCAGAAATGGATGTAGCACCTAATCGCATATTATCCTGTGGTCCAACAACATTGCTCAGCATCACTGTAAATGTTGCTCTAGCTTTCGAAACGAAATCAGCCAACGTCACGGGAAGCAATCCACAGATAAATTTGAAGGTAAATGCGGACATAATTGGTAATGCAGCAACTGCGCATCGTTTCGTTTCCTCTTTGAAATAGTCAAGTTGTGCAATGGTTGAAGTAATACCAAACTTTGCATGTATCTTTGCTACACACCTGATAATAATGTGAAAAATTTGTATTAAAGTACTTTGAGCATTATATAGATCCTTCATGAGTTTACGCTTTCTTTATTACCAGTGATTCACTAGTCTCAAGTCAGGGTGTTTTGGAATGGGTAGCGGAAAAGTGTAATGAAATCCTTCTGGCATTGGTTCTTTCTCATGGTATTTGTAAAAGTACCTCTCCATTGCGTTGCAGAAGCCAGCTAATATAATGTGTACCATGCTACAGCCATGATTCCTACTCGCCTTTTTTAATACTCCCAGATCCATCTTAGCTCCCATTGAACAAATCCAGTTTCCCGTTAGCTTTAATTTTCCATTTTCATCGAAATGTATCGCATGTTTATCTTGTTCAATGAGGACTTCGTTTATGTAGTCTATGAATCCCACGGTACAAAGGGAGATTGCAGTACCGACTTTAAGTAGAATATTGCTCGCGATTTTGTCCCATCTTTGTACGGAATTTGAAGGCTTTGTGAATGTCTCGGGTAGCGTATATGAGCCAGTCAGTGCATAAAATAACTTGACCAATGACATTCCGTCAGCCATTAGATGATGAAATCTCAATATCACCAGAGTTCGATTTGGCTTTCCATTGTAGTTTCGTAGAAGGTATACATCCCAAAGTGGCTGATCCTCATTGTATGGGTCTCTAAGCATACCTTCCACTATGGATGGAAGGGGCTCTTCGTGACGAGGTGTTGAAGTTTTTGATGAAATGTTGTCCCCTTCATTTAGCTGTCCTTCTGCTTCTATGCCGCTGTTGAATAGGTGGATTCTATCTCTAATTTTGAAATCGGGAACCTCCTTCCAGAATCCAAAGCCAAGATAGCGCACAAGATAGTATCCTAGAATTCCTCAAATATTTAGATTCGACAGTTGTAAAAAACCCATTGAAAATCAAAAAGTTTTATATTCATTTATAATATATAGTATATATTTCAACCTAGTTCCCGATAACAAATTTGACCCTCCTGATCCTTGAGATCATATATTTTTTGAAAGAGACTAGCCCCTTCGTCCTCTGACATGTCCCCATTCAGTTCTGTTACAACAATAATTGATGCAAAAGGCCTGGACCAAATCGCGTCAGAGAGAAATAATGCACCTGGTCCAGGAATTGGTCCTACAAAGTCTTGTGTTATTTTGGCAAGGAGAAAAACTAAACTCCTGTAGAGAACCAGACTCAAGACTGTGATTATGTGAAGGGGAAGTGCAAGAATGTGCAAAGAAGTAAAAAATATTTTGTATGGAAGCCACATATCTTTAAGAAAGAATTATCAAGAAATCCAACACACAAATTGACATAAAGTAATAGAAAAATGTACTACATTATCACATCAGTACTTTTTGAGACAAAGTATGTTGGATTACTGCGGTAAGAGAATCCAAAAAGGATTCATGTTTATTCAGCAGACATTTTGAAAGAAATGACAAAGCTGGAAAGTTTTTCTCGTCTTGAAATGACTGGAAGTTATAATTAAAAGCTATTGCTGTGTCGGTTCTTGTGCACTTTTCGTAAATATTTTGTACTTAAACGGCAATGACAACGTCATATATGAAGGCTTGCGTAAGCTACAATACCAAACCATAAATATATCGAAATCTAAAATGCTCGATCAATACGAATCGCGTGACAATTCCATTATTCCATTATTATGACGAAATGGTTTGCGGCCAAGACTTTCTCTTCGAGAAAATAATTTATGGAAGATAAAAGGAGTGCATTCCAAAGAAAACAAAAAGTGGAACGTAAAAGAAAATGCTTGAAATTGTAGTCCCATCAAATGTAAACAACAGATTTGCATGTAAATTCAACACACCTGCAAAATTAAAAATATCATAAAGTATTATATCACGGAATCCTATTCTTAAGAAAACAGCACTACAATCCAATAAGCGTATTTTATGAGAAGAAAAAGGACTATGGTCTCTGCTTCTATTACAGAGCGTACTTATTACTTTGTTTATAGATGTTCGGAAGAAATGTTACGTCTGCCTTTATCACACATATTGTATGGATAATGTCAATACTTTTGTTAAAAGGTACATAATTATCCTGTCCTTGATAGGACATTATGAGCGTGATTACTGTGTACAAAACCGTGCTTTTGTTTCGTGACTACTTGGATTCACTGACAAAGAATTGTTGATGCAAATGAAACGGTATTAATGTTTTGTTTTTGTCTGTTACAAAATCATAGAAGCAGGTAAAACAAAGCGGAACAGGTAGCAGCGCATAAAATGAAACTCGGATAGTGTTCTTGTCAATCATGCTCATCTTTCCCATCTGTTGTGTTTATTCTTAAGATTGCTCTTCAAGTAATGCACTAAAGACAGTGACAAAGACAGAGAACAGATGCATCCTAGTTTCAATGGCGTTGCTTTTCTGAGTGACATTAAATAGCACTCAATGCATGTAACTTTAACATAAACTCAAATTATTGAGCAGTTGGCAGTTTTTTGAGAAGATCTTCAACAATTTTACAGTATACATCAAAAACAAAAAAGAACACATAGCATCCTATCATATGAAAATCGGAGACAAATGTCCCGAAATGCAAAATCTGAGTCAGTTACTTTTAAATCCTCAAGTTGTTTGAGACTGCTGCTTATCACAGTTCTACTTTGAGGCTCACCATTTTAATCATTTAAATTATACAATAAAACTTTCAAGCCTTTCTAAAAATGAAATCAAGAAAATTTCTGTGTTTGAGAGCATTCATTGTCAGCGCACTAATCTCATACGCAATAGCCGAAGAGGATTCAAAAGAGGATACTCCTCAAGTAAGTAGTAATAGTGCCAAGGGTAAGAATTCGGATATCCATCATAGGCACGATATTGGGAGCGTAGGTATTAGAGGAGACACCACCGTTCCAACATCCAGCAGACTCACGTCATCAAGGGCTTACGTGGACGACAGAAAACGCGACGGTTACAGATACTACGGAACAGGCAGCAAGTGTACGTTTGTATTCTAAAGGCCAATTAAATTTACAAACCGTTTAAATTTATCTCACATTCTAATTTCCGTCATTATTACAAAATTAAAGCTGGAAATTCCTTTTTACCAACAAACATCCATAAGTCCACGTCTTCCCTAGACAGTCATAATTACTTTGTAACGACTAAATCCAATATAAAAGACATGGACGCTGCTGGCTCAGGTATGGCAGGTGGGGCTGAAGGGAACAATTATCTAACGGTTTATGAGTCGCCTGCGATGATGAATAGTATAAATACACATGGTGGAGGTGGTGGCGGCTCCTCGTCAATGATGGCAATGGAAGATCAATTTGGCGATATGGCGGCGGAAACCGGTCACGGTGGAGGAGGGTATGGTCACAGTGGAGGTGGATATGGTGGAGGAAAAGGTTGCAATTCTGCGCTTGGTTTGTTGGGTGTTCTCGGCCTGGCTGCTTATCTTCAGGTGAGAGAGGCAATAACAGTTTAAGCCAAACACTTGGAGGAAAGCACTTTCATTAAACAAACAATGATTTATTTATATCCAGAATGTGTTACG
This sequence comes from Willowsia nigromaculata, assembly GCA_034700605.1. Lineage (NCBI taxonomy): Eukaryota > Metazoa > Arthropoda > Collembola > Entomobryomorpha > Entomobryidae > Willowsia > Willowsia nigromaculata. The sequence continues at coordinate 11,159 of JAQIXX010000768.1, forward strand.
AAACATGCAAAATGGAACGGCTGGTAGAAAACGGCGTGACGTTAGTTTTGATGCTTTTGACACCGAAGCAAAACTAGAGAAAGTTAGAGAAGGCATGGCGCAATTGGATACCATAAATTTGGATGCGGACCTTTTGCCATTGAATGAAACAAGCGAAAATATGAATTTAGATGTTGAGACCTATAAAAAAGTTATGAAGGATGTTTTTCCGTTACTGGTAATAATACTTTTGTCAACATTTTGACACTTTTGACATATTTGCAAGTAACAATCTCATAATGCCCCAAACGTTTTTTGATCAGAGTGCTGTAGCACACGCAAGAGATGGTCTCATCCCAATCCATTGTACACATAGCAGCGTTTGTTTAGCGAATCGCATTCTTGTGCAGGACCTTGGCTACTTAGGTCATAGCATTGGGATCCGAATAAGTTCTGCGATAGCAAAACTCCTAAACAGAATCACGAAAGATGAGAAGGCCGAGCAGATCAGAATGATTTCTAAGGCTGGCAAAATGGGAAGGAATGGACGGAACTGCTTGAAAGTTTTTCCAACTTGTCACAGGCTCATGAAATTGCCGACTTATAATATTCCCTCAATTATGGACAATCAGGATGGAAGCAAAGCGAATTCTAACAAGGGGAGCAGTAATAGCTGAGCAACATTCCAGCAAATTATCATTTATTTATGTACCAGCGTGGGAACAAAACATATAGATTTTAGTATACCCTTGTATTATACAGAAATATTTTAACAATGCTTTGCTTTAAGTAGGTTAATAATTCAACACTATTAGTGTAGATCTGCATTTTCAGCAACATGTTTACGTACCTATTTAACAAAATCTTTATAGCGAGTTTTGTTTTGAAAAGTTACCCAATTTAAAGAAAACTATGTAAGAACTCGTTGAAAAAATAAATTTATAGCTTACAACAATAAAAGTACATTTTATCATGTTTACAAAAGTTTGTAATAAACACTAATAACCATTGAAATTTATTCTCAAAATTTATGAACTGTATACGTCCTTAGAGCAATGCCCTTTCGTGGGAAGACTTTTTTCATCTTCCCTCATCAGCTTTATCTAACAGGTACGTGTTTGGGTCCTTAAGCCCTTGCATCATGATCATGATTCTTGGTGGGGAATAGATTTATACTATGAGAATTACTTCATGGGTTATTTCATTCATGCTTGCTTAACAAAAATTTTCATCCAGTATTATGAAATCAATTGAGACTACTCTTCAAAGAAAAAATTTGCCATTAGTGTGTTTTTGGCAAGGAATTGACATAATGAGCATGTAGTCTTCATCAAAGAGTGTTTTCCATATGCCAAAAATGGGCATTCAACGAAGGTTTTTTGTGGTAATATTGACAATTCTTCACTTATCGGAAGCTCGGAAGACTAGATATCAACTAGAGCAAATAGAAACGAAGGATCCTGAGGTGTACCGACACTTTGAAATTTGAAATACTAGACCGTGATGGGAAGGAAGTGGTACAGTTGAGTGGGTAGTTCTATGGAGTGAAAGTCGGATTCAATTTAATGTCACAGTTGAAACTTGGTTTGGCTTATCAGCAAAAGGAATTATGCCGAATGCGGATATTGTCATTGGTGGCATCTTTCCTGATGGAACATCCTACTTCACAGTACGAATTTCAAGCTTAAAGAACACCAACCTTGGCAAAACGGCAATCTAACTTTAAATTTAATCTTGATCAAGTAGGAAAGGCATTCTATTGGCTATCAGGAATACTTACGATCATAACCCTTCCATTCTTGTTCCACCGAGCTCCTTGGCACATGGAATTCACGGGCACTCTGGTGGCCAATGCACTTGTTTAATGTTACCAGCGAAGGGAGTTAAAGTCTCATTTTTGGCTTTGCATACGCATTATTCTGGAAGCAAAATCATTGTTCGACATTTCAGAGGCAACGAGGAGCTTCCATGGGTCAGTGTAGATGACAACTTCGACTCGACATTTCAGAACTTCAAGGCGTTGAACAGAGAAGTGTATGTTGAACCTGGAGATCATCTAATGATAAGTAAGCTCATAATAAAAAACAAATTTCTCTCCTATGAAGACTAAAAAAATTTGTGCTAAAATAATTTCGGGATGCGAGTAGGATAATACCTGGACTAATGGAACTACTATTGGTGGATTCTCGACACGACAGGAAATGTGTTTGACGTATTTGTTCTATTATGATCGAATACCGGATTATAGCATAGCTTGTGTAGAAGCGAGATTGTAGATGAGCAATACTTGGAATATTACCTGGGCATGAGGAATATCACGTGGTAATGAGGAAAACTTCATTATAATTTGTTACTGACGATCATAACGTGATGTTTAAAGCATTTATAAAAATTTTCTTTTCGCAAATGAAGGGATGAAACCAAATTGGATTACCTATGTAGCCACATCACCACCAAGATTGAGTGGAAGAAGCATGGCAGAAATTTCTGACAGTGTAACCTGGACCATTAAACTACGTCAAGAATTGCAACAGGATCATTGGAACATTCCTCAGGTTAATGTTTGTTCCAGATCTCAGTTTTCGTCAACAAGCCAAGGACAAAATTAAGCTGACGAGGAAACAAATTCTGTAGCGTACCCAAGTGCTATCAAAGAATACACGCCACCACCTCTTAGTGGATGTAGCAACAGTTTTAGTAAAAGTAATAAAAATTGTCTGGTAAAAATGGTATGAGGTCTTGCTCTTGTTGTTCAATGATAATACAAAATACACGCGTTTTAAAACTAGTCTAATTGTTTATGTATTCATCCAATGTCTTAGATATTATTGAAGTGAAGGAATAAAGGATATTGGAGCTCTGCTAACTTATACTACAGCAAACGCCTAATAAACCGAAGTTTCATGTCAAATAAAAAATGATTTGTGTCTCACTAAAACAACGGCAATGTTCAAGTGAATAACTGCAAGCATTAGTGTGCAATCTGTGTATCATTGGAAGCTTGTTTTATTCCGTGTTCTTTTTTATATTGTAATATATTATTAATTTAGTCCCGTATCTCTGTGGAAAAAGGTTTGTTCTGGATTTAAGCACGAAATGTTTGAGATTGGGAACGGAACGAAAAAGTGTACTATGAAGTTATTATATGTATGACAGTATATGAAGGATATGATTTTAAACTGTATTCTTATTCTATGGTGGTTGATGCCAACTTGGTGGCGTAATATCAAATATTATGAAAGTGTATTTTTGTTGGTCTTTCTTTAATGTTCAAAAAGAGACGCGGACCAGTGATATGCCAAGTATTCAAGCTCCTTGACGCTGACAATGTGGATGAGTCATTGGTCTCCTCTTCTCACTGGAATCTTGTAGTCTGTACCTTTCACCGATAGTCCTGTAGCATAATATACATTATTACCTTTAACACTGCTTCTTTTGTATGACTTGTATGAATGCAAGTTTCAAGAAATTTGTCGAGTCACCACCACCACCCTGTTGTATGCATGCTTTTTGAATTATGAGTCGTTGCATGAAAAGCGTTTATTGCCACACGTGTGGCAAAGTAAAGTAGTAAATTATGACCCAATGCTAAGATCGTAAAGGTTCATTCGAAAGTATACGTCGTAGTTGGGAAAAAATGCGATTAATTATGTGAGGGATGAATTAGCCATTTAAACCATTTGATTTGTTGATTTGTCAATAAATGTCATTGGACATTTTGGAATATTCTCTTGAAATTCAGGGTAGAAATATGAATGGTATCCAAAAAACCAATAATTGAATAACAGTTTCTTACTTTTCTCGCGGAATAGAACCCCACGCCATTCCGCATCTGTCACAATTTTCGTAAAAGATGAAGATTGTTTTTCTGCTAACATTAAAAAACAGAATTCATATAATCGGCTATTACTAAATGTTTAACGTGTTGTAAAATAATAGCTATTCTATTAAGGCTATTTGTTTTTATTGGACCATGAACTTTTTTAACTGATTGAATGATTTACGCAGTTAGAATTTTCTAGAGATCAAAGTTATTTGATAGCTGCACACGTGTACGTACTTGAATACTTTTGAAGGAAAAAGTCGGGAACGTGCCTTAATCATAACCAAGTTTAATTTAAGTGTTTTAATTTTACTTACTTCAAATTTCAAACGCCTGGTATTTTAACAAATGGGGGTAACCCATCCAATAGTCTGTCATATACTCTTAGTGATATATAGTGATTCAAACGTTTACCACATTAAATACTTATCACTTTCAGGCGATCTACACGTCAACACTTCATTACTTATCATCGCAAATTCTATGCCTGTATTATTTTAAAAAAAATATGTTTCTTCGTTAACACGCAAAATTAACCTATATGGCATTTAATGATGCTCAGTTAAACTATTTTTGTTAATTTGTGAGAAATTGATGAGCAAAACTAAATCGGTACTTTAATAAAGTTGGTCAAGCGCACATTCAGTTTATTGTAAAAACTCTCATAAATAAATACCAATGAAGTATCTAATAGAGCTTTTGGATTGATTGATTTAAACTGTAGTCTTGCCACGTGGCAAACGTGTGCTCCTATACATTCAGGCATGGAAAGCGTTTTACAATTTATAGATATTTTCCTGGACAGAGCTTCAATTCTTCAAATGAAATATCTTCCTACATGGTTTGTGTTCAGGCTGGTTAGTTGACAAATTAAGAAAACACTTTCATTTCACAAATCATACTCCATAATAATGCCATGAAAGTGCCTGAAAGGCATAAGACAGGCAGCAAATTAACAGTTTATTTTTTTCCTTTACAAGTTCTGACTTTTGTACCTTGTACTAATTGGACAAGTGAACTTGTTTCTCACCATGATAAACCATATTCCCACGAACAATATTGGAACCACTATTTTCAGAGTTCCGAGCTGTAGTAAGAGAAGGATAAAGGCATAACATCAAGTAAAATTACCTAACACTCTGACAGTGACGAGGCTGTGTGATTTTTAAAACGAACATAAAGAATAAAGAACATTTACGGGCGAAAAGCAGAATTTAGTAAAACAATGTAGGTACTCTCATAAACTATGAACTCGCTGAGTTCATCAATATGATTTTTTAGGATTTTTTCCTCTACCTGGTGTCCCGAAGCTTGGACTTATGAATGAATGCAAAAATCCTGTCAATATTCTGTAACATGATACATGATATTTCAATTTCAGGGCTTTGATAAAACGTATACAAAATTCTGCACAAAACTAATCAAAGTAGCAAATTTCGTCCGAAGCACAACTTTTCAATCTCATAATTCTAAGCATTCTATAAGTCAATTCTATCTACTTGTAGACAGTTATTGTATGTATAAATAGTACCAATAATTCTGCAAATAACAAAAGTTGTTGCCGGCTGGATATACATATACTATGTTATAAAGCAATGTGATCACAAATCAAAACATCTAGATTGACGCAAACAATTTTATAATTTTCCAAATCAACAACTCGCATCAACAAACCGAGGAATAACGCTGGATAAAAGACAGTTTCCAGAAATTACCAGACTGACTGAATCCAATTTCAATAAAAATATAAATTCACCTGCAAAGTAGAAATAATCATATTTATATATACAAACCTAACAAAACCATGTTCACAGCAAAATGCTCAAAACTAATTGCTGACGCTGTAAAAAATACCAATATTATCTACAAGCTAATACTGATAGCATATAGTATAATATCATAAATTAAAAATACGTCTTACATCCGCACACTTTGGGTGCTTTTTTGTAAACTTCTCATAATCTGAACATAAGAAATTCTCCACACGCTCTTGGTCTCGTATAACATAACTATCGGCAATGACTAGATACGAATGAATGATATTTCATTCAAGGGGATTGACACACCGAGGAAAAGAGGACAAAAAAATACTAATAAAGATGTTTTATAGTCGGTTACGAGCAGTGGCTTTCAGTTCAAATTAATGGTATACCTTCTCATTTGTCGTTACGAATTCTGAAAGTAAACACCTCGCCCATTGTGTGTATAGTGCAAAGATAAACATAAAGCCGAAATAATAATTTCAATAACTAATAAGTTAACCGTGTTTTCGTGAATACTTTTAAAATATATTTCCGTTAAAATGGGCGCTGGTGGAGTCAGTGGTAAGGATTCAAAAGAAAAAAACATGTCACAGGTTCTTCGTTATCTTCTCATTCACTCTTTTGTGGTTTAGATCATTCTTGTGCGTGGGTAACCCAGGCTCTAGCAGAGGAAGACGTTTCAAAGGCACTTGTATTGGGGAAATCGTTCCGTAGGGTGCTTACACGAAAAAATTTGGTTGTGATCGTTTATCCTTCAATATCTTTAACATTACGGTAAGCAAATGATGTGCCTACCGTAAATTTCCAAATAAAGGCTCCGGCACTTAAAGGCTGTAAACCCAATGTTGACAATGTTGCCAAACGTGGCTAAATCTCAGAATTTAAATGAAGACATAACAAACCCCTTAAATAGATATCTCACTCGAAATAAACGTCCCATTGTGTACATTGCAGGCTACATGCCCCACACCCATTTATATGGAAATTTACGGTATGAAGGCTGCTTATGGAATCCAACAACTTTATCTACTATAAGGATTCATTTTAAAACTCCATTAAAAATCTTGCTTTCAGGGATTTACTAGAATCGACGTTTGATTTTGTGCTTTCTATTAACGAGCAACAATGCAAGGGTATTCAAGATATGAGTCGAGATTCTTTGGCAAAAACTTTCACACTGAGTTTTACATTCTTCGACCAATGTATTTATCTACCATGCAACTCACTGGTACTTAAAAATTGTGATGGCCTTTTTGGTGAAATTCGCACCCAAATAAGTTTTCAAAGTGAGAGCAATGTGGGAATTAGTCGGAGCGCTTCACCTGTCCTTCACCTTATTCCAAGCCGTGATGGGTTCAAAAGTCTTACTTCGTACTTGCAGTCCAATAAAAATGACAGATTACAAGACTCAGAAGCGATGCTGGCGAAATGGATTCAAAACCAAGCTCAACCTTCTTTTTTGTATATGCACGAACCATACTCGGGAATGATAAAATTAAAGGAGAAAAAACTTTTAAAGTAAAGTGCATCAAACTTTTGTAAACTTGATCTCATTTCAATGGCATTTAGAAATAGTCATGATATTTCAAACTTCGCAGAAACGATGATAACTTGGCTGTTGTGCATTTAGTGGACATACCAGGCGATGTAGATAGATTTGATCCAGAAAAAAACGGATTTTACAACTCTGGAATATTAGAAAAGGTTTGCTTGAAGACATACATGCGTTTTTACTCAAACTAGAACGAAATATTTTTTTATGGTTCTACAAAATATGCTTGAATTACTTTTTGCAGTTCATATACGGGTATTGGCTGGAAATTTATAAAAAAGAAGTAAAAGTCTCAAGACCAGCGACGGATACAGAACCACCGCTGTCATTTCCTTTCCCCCAGATTGAACGCAATACAAATAGGGAACCAATCGCAGTTGTGGGACTGAGTTGTCGTTTTCCGAGTTCAAACGATATCAACGAGTTCTGGAATCTCATAATTGAGGGAGGTGACGGGATTCGAACTCCACCCGACTTCCGCTGGACGAAGGAACAATCCGTTTATCAAAAACCGGAGACGCGTAATACTCAGGCTGGTTTTCTAAATGTCCCGGTAGACGAGTTTGATGTCAAGTTTTTTGGAATATCTCCAAAAGAAATCATTTTCATTGATCCTCAGCACCGACTCCTTCATGAAGTAGTTTGGGAAGCCTTGGAAGACGCCGGGATTAATCCTCTGGATTTAAATGGGACATTGGGAGGAGTATTTATGGGAAGTTGGCGGAATGACTACTATGACATACTACAGAGATCGTCTGGCATGGAATTTTATCGGGGTTACATGGGAAATTCAATTGGGGCTGGAGCTGCTCGCATCTCCCATCTTTTAGGATTGACTGGACCTTGCATTGCCACTGAGTCGGGGTGTTCCGCAGCTATGGTCGCTGTTCATATGGCCTGTAGAAGTTTACAAAATGGCGAATCTGATATGGCATTGGCATGTGGGGTTAATATGCTTCTCCACCCGTTCACACAGGATGTTATGCCAATGGTTACCTCGCCAGATGGACACTGCAAAACATTTGACGCGAATGCAGATGGGTAGGTTCATTTAATCTATTGCATTTAAACGTGTATGTTCTGGATAATCAAAGGTATATCATTTAAAATCGCTCTTTACCGCTGGCTAGATTTGGACGAGCTGAAGGTTGCGGAGTCTTGGTACTTAAGAGGTTGTCTGAAGCTGTTAAAGCTGGGGACAGAATTTGGGGTGTCGTAAAGGGAACTTCAATCGCACAGGAAGGTATCTCCAAAAGTATGGGAACACCAACGATTCAATGTGAAGCACAAGCCATGCGAAGTGCATTACGTGACGCTAATGTACAGCCCTCTCAAGTTAGTTACGTTGAATCTCACGGAACTGGAACAATTGTAGGCGACCCTATGGAAATTGCAGCTATTGGTAGAGTTTACTCAGAAGGAAGAATAGAACCACTGGTTATCGGCTCCGTAAAGACAAATGTGGGGCATACTGAATCATGCTCAGGGATAACAGGAATAATGAAGGTTTGTGAGTCGTCTTATGTAATCTGTCTTTTTTATTTAATTTCCTGAAGAATTTGTAATTTAAATGTAATATTTTGAAATTATTACAGGTTATTTTGAGTATGAAAAACGAGCTAATTCCTCCACACCGGAATTTTAAAGAAATCAACCCCGACATTAATTTAGATGTTATTCCAGCTCAAATACCAATCAGCCCATTAAAGTGGCCAAAAATTGAAGGGAAACCCAGAACGGCAGGCGTGAGCTCGTTTGGTATTACCGGAACAGATGGTCACATTATTCTTCAGGAACCTTTGGAATATGCTAACCAGAGAATAACTCTGGAAGGATTCGAGCGTCCATTACACATCATGACTATTACAGCCAGAACTGAGGAAGCGTTGGATACTCTCTTGGAAAGGTACAAGGTCACATTGTCCTCAGGTAACCATCCAGAGAATGTATTTGCCGATATGGCCTACACTACCAACGTAGGGAGGGCAAGTTTCAACTGGAGGGCTGCTGTAATAGCGAAGGACGCTGCTGAAGCAGTCACTCTACTGGATTCAAATAAGCTATTGAAGCATGAAGCTGCCACTGAAGATATGACTGGAAAAGTTTGCTTCCTTTTTACTGGACAAGGTAGTCAGTACCATGGCATGGCTAAAGAGTTATATGACACTTCCCCTGTGTTCCGAATGCATTTTGATCACTGTGAAGATATTCTGAACGAAAAGCATAAAGTCTCGATTGCAAAAACATTTTGGGGAAACGAGAAAGAAAACAGCGAGCTGGTTAATAGGACATTGTACAGTCAGACGGGTATATTCGTTGTTGAGTACTGTCTCATGAAATTATGGAGAAGCTGGGGAGTCAACCCCGATTATGTTCTGGGACACAGCTTGGGAGAATTTTGCGCTGCCGTTTGCGCTGATATATTAACATTTGAAGAGGCACTAACACTGGTAGCTGAAAGAAGTCGCCTAATAGACAAACTGCCTGGTGGGAAAATGTTGGTCATAAAATCGGACAAGTCGAGTGTAGAAAGCTTACTTAACAAATATACTGTAGACAACAATGATAACAAATTTTGGTTGGATTATGCAGCTGTAAATTCTGCTGATCAAATCGTCTTGGCAGGGGATGCTGAAAATGTTGAAAAGTTGGCTGAATGGCTTTCCTCCCGAGATGTGAAGTCCGTTGTGCTGCAGAGTTCACACGCATTTCATTCTCGACATATGGATCCGATGCTTAAAGAATATCGGACAGTTGCCGAAAATATTTTCAAGAATAAGAGAAAGGATGTGGAACCTTCCTGTAAGTATGTATCTGGAGTACTGGGAAAAATATTGGATGAATCAAGTAGCCCCGCTATTAACACACCAGAGTACTGGATACAGCATACAAGGGAGAAAGTCTGTTTTTTAAGCGCTAATAAGGCAGTATACAATGAAGGCGGGTGCAGACTTTATCTGGAAGTTGGACCACATCCTGTTTTGTCCGCTTTTACAATGTTGAACAACGAAGGTAAATCAATGCTTTGCTTGCCAAGTTTGAGGCGCAATGAAACCGACTGGAGAACGATGCTGACAACTGTAGGGAAATTGTTTGTAAACGGGGCTGTGGATCTGAATTGGAAACGCTTCAATCAATTTTATGACAGGAAGAAGGTTGGTCAGTTACTACCAAAGTATCCATTTCAAGGAACAAAGTATTGGCCTAACATCTTGAGCTCATCGGGTGTGCAAATTCATCCTCTTCTTGGATCTAACATTCCAAACCCAACTAATTCCAAGTTGTTCCAGAGTAATTTGAGTCTGCAAAATGTAGAATACTTAAAGGACCACGTAATAGGACAAATGGTTGTATTCCCTGGAGCTGGATATATGGAAACCCTCTTGATGGCAGGACATGCAACATTGGACGGAGCCACTTCGGAATTCCGTTTGCCTAGGAAGCCAATCCAACTTGAGAATTTCAGAATTGAAGCACCCTTGGGTCTGGAAGAAGGGACAAATTGCAATTGTCAAACAGTAGTAGAATTTACAAACTTAGGAGACAGCGAGTCCATTGGAGGGCTCTATGTAAGGTTGTACCATGAAATGAGAGAAGATGATGAGTCGAGTTCCAAGTGGGTACCGCACGCACAAGCTTCCTTCTCCCCTTTCAATCCTGCCAGTGGTCAAAATGAGGGTGTGGATGTGGACGACCAGAATATCTACTTGGAAGCCATTGAGAGGTTAAAAACTACGGGAAAAGAGGACACTACGAAGGAGTTTTACGATAAGGTAGCAGACGTCGGTCTCAAATTCGGTCCAACATTTCGAACATTGTCAAAAGTTTGGCGAGGATTCTCCAATAATAAGCAAGAGTTTTTAGCTGAAGTAGGCATACCCAAAGATCAAGCTGCCTATCTTGTGCATCCCACATTAATTGACGCAATGATCCAAGCATCCGTATTCCATGGAGAGCAGAGGAATAAAAAGATTGAGAAAAAGTTGCAAGTTCCGATTGGCTGTGAAAGGTTTATTTGGTTCAGACCATTGACTGCAGAGGTAGAAACAGACGAGAAGGGTTTAAAAGATGAGAATACTCAGGATGTTTGCTACATTTACTCGAGGAGTAATACCAAGACCATTGTACTCTTGAACAAACATGGACTTCCGGTAGCAGCTTTGGTGAAAGTAGAGGCTATCGAGACAAATGCCAAATCAATCCAGGCACTTTTGGAAACCCAAAATAAGTTAATTCCTGATACGTACTGTATGAACTGGAAGTCAACATTAGGTCCTGCCCAGCTACGACTTGATAACAGTATTGCTGAAGATGTCTGTGACGTCGTTGATAAGGAGGAATGTGATCAGTCGGATTACAGTGAGGGTACATTGCAAATAAGAAGGGATGAAGACTCTCTGGTTTTCCTGTATGTCACATGCGCATTCTTAAATTTGGGGTGGGAACCGAAAATAGGAGACAAAATTACCTTGGACAAGTTCGTTGCGCGATTGGGAATCAAAAGTCACCATAAACAACTAATTCGTCAGTATCTTCTCTATCTGGAAGAAGAGCGAATACTGGAAGGCTTCGAAGAGCGAGAAAGATACTGGACTATTCGGAACTTACCTGAAAGTTTGGAGAAAATGCATAAGACTTGCGAAGAAATTGTACAGAAACATATCGCTGCCAGAGGAAACCCAGAGGAATTCCTACTTCTTCGAAACGTCGGACTTAAACTTGATAAAATTTTAACGGGAACGGAGTCAGCGCTCAGAATTCTCTTTCCAGACGATGAGTCGAAACCCTCAGTAGCTAAATTTTACGACTGCATTTTCAAAAGGGTTAAGCACATGATTTACAGACAATGGTGCCAAACGTTTGAAAATTATAGAGTGGCTTACGAAAAACATAATCTTCCTATTCCAACAATTCGACTGCTGGAAGTTGGTGCTGGTACCGGATCCGTTACTGAAGCCACCTTGGAATCCTTAGGAGACTCCGGTCTAAACTATGAATACCACTACACGGATATCTCAGCAGCTTTCTTTCCCGCTGCAGAAAAACGATTCGAGAAGTATAGGAAGAATTTGAAATTCCGCAAGTTAAATTTGGAACAGGATCCAACCTCTCAAGGATTTCCTCCAAAGTATTTTGATTTTATTTTTGGAGCACAAGTCATCCACGCAACTAGGGATATAAAGGAAACTTTCCTCAATATGCGCCTTTTGCTCAAAGACGGAGGTAATATCGTTCTTAACGAAGCTCTCGGTGGGAAAAAGATGTTTGATTGTATATTCGGGGTTCTCGATGGTTTTTGGCGTTTCACTGATTTCGAACTTCGTCCCCATCATGCCATGATGACATTCGACAAATGGGAGCTCGCCGCTATTAAAACCGGTTACAGTAAGATTGTCCACGTACATGATTTTGAGATGGCTCTTCTCACATATCGAGCAAGTGACAACCTAATGAGTTTCGCTGAGGCTAGCAAAGTCTTGAATCCCGAGATGCAAACAATTCAAAATCAATCTCGAGTGGCATGGATAATATTTTACAGGAAGGAAGAAGAAGAGTACGTGCAACTCTTGAAACAAAGGTTTGATCACATCGGACGTAAAGCTGTGATCCTCGTGAAGAGCTCTGATACAGCAGACGAAAACTTGCTAATCCGTTCCAGCGGAAAAGCTATCCAGCAAAAGTACGAAATCAGACCAAACGAAAAACAAGACATGGAAAATCTTTTCACAATACTGAATCGACCAACAAACAAAGACGATCTAAACGGTTTTTCATCTATTGAAGGAATCGTGGTGGCATGGGGTCTATTGTATCCAGGAAGAGATCAAGCGGAAGTTGCAAGGCCCTTCATGCATTTAATTCAGAGTGTGCTTCAACTTGACAAAAAACATCTTCCTCAAATAAGCATTCTTACTGCGGGGCAGTATCCTGTGGGCGACATGCTTTGCGAAAACCCCACAGCATCTACAATACTCGGCATCTCCCGATGCATTTCCAATGAGCACAGTGAGCTGAGAATCAGAGGAGTTGACATAAGCCCTCTAGAAATTTATTCCTCTATCGATGAAATTTTCCAAGAAATACTTACCGGATTTAATGACGATGTCGCTCACTTTTGCGCGTTCAGAAAGCATGAACGTTTTATACCGCGAATTTTCCCAGAGAAAATTCAGTACAGAGGAGGAATGCTACCCCTACCACCGAGCACAGACAGATTTCAACTGATTCATCCAAAGTCAAAGTCCATTCAAGATCTGGAATTTGGAGACTTGAGCCATTTCACTTTAAAACCAAACGAAATTGAAGTGAAAGTAAAATGCAGCGCTTTGAATTTCAAAGATATTCTCAACATTCTGAAGCCCATTGACGAATTCAAGGATAGTGATGGAGTAGGGTTCGACTTTTCTGGGGTCGTTGTCGCAGTGGGGCAGGAAGTAACACAAAGAAAGATTGGTGATCCAGTATTCGGCATAAATATAATGGGAAATGCTCTTCCAAGTCATATAAAGCTTCCAGAAGAGGCAGTGGCTCCAGTTCCAGATTCGTTGACATTCACAGAAGCTGCCTGTTTCCCTGCTGTCTTTTCCACAGCTTACTATTGTCTTGTGAACGTTGCAAATGTCCAAAAGGGAGAAACTTTGCTGATTCATACGGCATCTGGAGGAGTTGGCCTGCTGACCATACAACTTGCAAAGCACTTTGGGCTGAAGATTATCTGTACTGCAGGAAATGAACGAAAACGTGCTTTCCTCCGATCTTTAGGAGTGGATCATGTTTATCACTCTCGAAACACTGATTTTGGTAAAGAGATCATGAAGGCTACAAATGGCAGAGGAGTCGATGTTGTAATGAATTCTTTAACAAGTGAGGGTTTCAAAGAAGCCACTCTCGGGGCTTGTGCCAAAGGTGCACGTTTTGTAGAGATGAGTAAACTCAATATCTGGACAGAGGAGGAGGTTGCTGAGAGAAGACCGGATGTGAAATATACGATCGTTGACCTTACCAAATTGGACGAAGAGAGCAGCAGAAAGTTGCTCGCTGAAAGCAGAAAACTTGTCGAAGATGATGTAATTAAACCTATTCCTTACACCAGATTTGACGCACAAAACATTCGTGAAGCTTTGGTACACCTCCAGAAAGCTCAGCACATTGGGAAAGTCGTGGTGACGATGCCGGAACCAATGCCTGGTCAAATTGACTTGACAAAACTATACACGCCATTGTTCAATGAAAAGAGCACATATCTCATCACTGGAGGTTTGGGCGGCATCGGTATGGAAGTATGCAAATACATGGCGTTCCAGGGTGCTAAAAATATAGTTTTAATGGGGAGAAAGCCTCCAAGTGAAAAAACTTCAGAGGCACTTGAAAATTTGAAAGCTGAAAGAGGATGTAACGTGGTCGTTATGCAAGCTGATGTTGGCGAGTGGGATCAGTGCCAAGAAGTTTTCCGCAAGGTCCGTGAACCTCCATACAGCATGCCTCCGATAAGGGGAGTAATGCATTGCGCTGGAAGCCTTGCTGATGCTTTAATACAGAATCAAAAATGGGAGGATTTCACAACTACATATCAAGCCAAGGTGTCAGGCTCTTGGAATCTTCACGATCTCACAAAGGACACCATACTCGAACATTTCGTCCTATTTTCATCAGTTACTGCTCCATTTGGTTCACCAGGTCAGTCTACCCATGTCTCAGCTTGTACTTTTGAGGACACCATGGCTCATTTCAGAGTTTCCCACGGACTTCCAGCTACAACCATTGATTGGGGTCAATTTGGACAAATTGGAATTGCTGCAGAGGCAGATGTTGTTTCCATTCGTCCGTTTTCCCCACAACAGGGAATCAACGCTTTGGATACCATTTTACGACAGAATAAGAACTATTTAATGGTCGCGACATTTGAGAAGGCCCTTGCTGGAGTGCTCAAGTTTCTCCCGTACACGAAAAAAGTGGTGGACGATCAAGTACTCAAGGTAGCGGATTCTAACCACAACTCCAAGAAAACTTTGCAGTTGAATAGTGCTCAGTTTTGGGAGGAGTACAATGACTGCAAGGACGAAAGGGAGAAGAAAGTTGAAGTGATCAAGGAGTGGACCAAGGTGCTGCTGAGACACGTTTTGAGGTTGGATAACGATGAGCCTATTGATGAAAACATGGACCTGCAAGATCTGGGCGTTGACTCTTTAATGATGTTGGAGTTAAAAAATCATATTCAGGAAATCATGGGTGACCGTATTACGGTGACACAATCTGCCATGAAGGATTGTAACACAGTAAATCTGTTGTCAGATCGACTCGTTCAGTTAATAGAGGAGGAAGGAGAATTTAGTTCTGTCGAGCCACCAACGCTGGAGGAAGTGAAAGCCATGTTCTTGGAAGACAGCAAACTTCCAGAGCATATAAAAGCGTTGGTACCTGGTTCGGAGAAGAAACCATCAGAAATCAAAGTTCTCTTAATGACGGGTGCCACCGGAGTATTTGGCAGTCATCTACTGAGAGAAGTCCTAGAAGAAAGTCCTCAATTGGAGAAGGTGTACGTTTTGGTGAGGACCAGAGGGGCGGAGTCTCCAGAAGAAAGATTGGCCACAATTTTGGACCGGAAATGTATCATGCCTTCGATAACAAACTTTGGTAAAGTCCAATGTATTTCTGGAAACTTTATTGAGGACAAGCTGGGGCTTTCAGAGGCTGACTACTTCGAACTTACCAATACAGTGGACGCCATTCTCCACTGTGGAGCCAAGGTGAGCCACGTGGAGTACTACAGGAATATCCCTGGTGGGCGTAGTGACGCTAGAAGCGTAAATGTCGGTGGTCTCCTCAAAATTCTCGAGTTTGCTGGAATGAGTAGAACTAAACATGTCTTTAACGCATCCACCCTACTCACAGTTCATGACGTTGATGAACAAGATGGAACCTTGTTGGAAAAATGGCCAACAGATCTTGCACCACCTTTCAACAGAGGCTACTTGGTTTCCAAATACGTTTGCGACTTCCTCCTAAAAAATGCCAATGATCGCGGCATCCCATGCAAAAGTTTCAAGTTGGCCGAACTGAGAGGAAGTAAGATTACAGGAGGATCCCTCTTGGAAACCAGTCATATTATGAAATCCTTCCTCTTCTTCCTAAAAGAGGGCATCATGCCGGAAACACCATTCCCTAGCAATTTCTTACCAATTGACTTCGCATCACGATTGTGTATTCGAGTCATGTTCAATGATAAGGCGCCAAACGATGTGTACAACATTGCACATCCAAATCCCCAGCTTGCTCAAGAATACTTCCCGAAATTGGCAGAAGAATTGGGTTATAACGTTAAGCTGGTTAGTTTTGAGGATTACAGGAACGCGGCATTAGAGTTGACAACAAAGGACGACAAGGGCAAGGAAAAAGCAGCACTCCTCGCAGAATTTCAAGATTTGTACAAAGATGAGAGTGGGTTCATGTCGGTATTTTCATGTTCAGTAAAAAGTGTAACCAAGTTTTGGGAAAATAGTGAAAAATTCTTTAAGAGCAAAAAATTGGCCAAGTATGTGCCCGAGTTGTATGATCACGTCGAGTCATCCTATGAAATCCACAAGAGGGATTTGTTAGCTGGTAAAAGTGAAGGATTGTTCCAAAAATTGGGACTGTAAATACATTAGGCATATTTAATTTAATTTTTATTTTACTTTATAAAGGTAAGCTAATTGGTAGATTTTTAAAAACATTATATAGAATGTAATAATATATAAATTAAATTGCAAATATTATTTAAAAGTTATTGTCCTCGTCATGAAGTGAATATATATTTTAAAGTTTTGACATAATAGTTTGGTTTGAGTTTCCATTGATTTTCCCACTTCTTACGACTTCTTTAAGTGTTTTAGTTGCGTGTATTGCGGATCCTGGCCCAGAAGTTATTCCGTACCCGCCGTGTCCATAATTATGTAAAATTGTCAGTCTTTTTGTATCACCACCGTTTTGTATTATTTCTGCATCCCCACAACGAACGGGGTCTCGGTAAGGTCGGAGGCCAACCCATTCTCGAACAATTTCTGCACGTTTGAGTGACGGGACAAGGGAGGTGCATCTATCCCATATTGCTGCAGAGTCGTAGGAATCTACTTCCGTTTTGTAGCTGTCAAACTGGCGAGTTCCACCGAGAGTTACGGTAGTGGCCCCTGGAATAATGTACTGTAATTTGTGTTTTAAACCACTGTTAAGTTAAGCCATGCTATTCCGTGTTATTTTAGAGTAAAAAAATATATAAAGATTGTACCGTATCATAGTCTCCATAATAAAACATTTTCACCCAGGGTGCCTTAACCTTGTAATTTTAAAATTAGTAAGAACAATAAATATTTCGCAACATTAACACAAAATCATCACTACTACTGTGCTCATCTTTTTCTCATCCTACTTTGTAAACTTGGCCTCGAATTGGAACCAACTTGTGATCATTACACAAGTACTTCGATCCGAAGCCAGTGCAGTTTATCACATAGTCATATCCATCACGAAGAAGATCAGAAAATTGTTCAATTCCTTGTCGTTTCGTTTGACCGCCTTGGTTCTGGAAGCTGTAGCAATTTTTTTGAACGTACAAATAATTATTGAAATTTCAGAACAGAAGATGGAACCAATAAATTTAAGTACATTTTTAAAGCCCAAGGTAGAAACGAAGTGGATTCGATGACCATGGTTTGAAAGAATGCGCCATAATTCCAAGAGCTTCCGTTTGTGGGAGGTGGGCATATTTCCAGCTCTTCGCTCGTAGCTGGACGATAAATGGGAAGTAGTGTCTCCAAGAAGTGATTCTGGAAATATGCATAACATAATAATAATGTTGCATAAATGTCAATTGTAATTTGGAATTGATGTAAAAAAAAACAATATTACCCGTGTTATAGATGCTGATTTGGAGGAGAAAATGTAACCGGAAACTTGCATTACCCCAGCAGTGAATGCGCTTTCACTTTTGAGAATTTCATCGTAGAAGTTGTATGAATCCGTGATCCATTGTCTAAAAATAAAACAAAAAGTTAGTGTTTTTACATAAACTGTAGTGTAAATGTTTTATTATGATCTTACTGTGTTAAATTTTCATTTCCTGCCGAGAAATTTGTTCCTGGTCGAAATATTCCTGCTGCTCCAGAACTCAGGGTTTCACTTCCATATCCATCAGCTATCACAATTACCTTTGCGTTTGGGAATTCATTTTGAACCTGAAGAGCAGTATTCACTCCAACAATACCGGCTCCTAAAATGCCGATTTTCATGCTGCTGAGATGGTTGTAGTTCACTGCGCTCAATATTTCAGAAACTTTGGAGTGCTCTGAAATCCACTTTTATTCTGAGCTCTCCAACATGCAAGCGCTATGATAGACTCGCTTCCAACTTCCAAGTATTGTACAGCTGAGCATCATATTGGAATGTATAAGAGTTTATATATGAATATAAAATTATGTTTCTTATACTAACTTTTCCAATATAAGTACTTGATGTTTTTTATCATCAGTATTTTGTATTGTAGATATGAAGCAAGCAACGTTGCATTGCATTCTAAGCTGTGCTCAGTGCTCATTGAATTGTACAACACATCACTTTTTACTATCATGGAATATATGTACATGACTAGCGTTATCGTTTTCACTTTTCATGATTGGCAACAACTTCTTCTTGTTAAAATATTGTTCAGTTAAAACAGTTTTATGCACAAACACTCACAGATCCGTCTTCTCAATAAATCATATTATGCATATCAATAACCAGTTTTACTGAATGCACTCTGGTTCAGATGAGAATGAAAGGATCCTGAGATATGTCCATCTAAACGAATAGCAACCTAATATGGCGATTGGAGAGTTACAATTCGATGATTTTATCAATTATCAATGCCTAGCATAGCATATAATGAAGGAACAAACTTTTTAATATTGTAGATATTTTCTCTTCGTTCTATGACAGCCTCTCATTAGCCCGGGCCCGGATACAATTTCCGTGTTGGTATACAAGAGCTAAAGGAGTTAAAAATGTTTTCCAGCATCTTCAAAAATTACGTACTCACTATTGAATAATATACGCATATACGAGATAGAGGATATGATAAATGTAATGAAATCTAATTGTAGTTGCAAAGGCTATATAAAGGGGAATGCCTGAAATTAGCTTTCATGTTAAGACGAAATCTATTACACTTACAATTAAAAATTACGCCAATAAGAGGTAATAACACACATAAATTAGTACATGCAATAAAAATGAAAAATTAAATTACACAATTTCAATAAAATTACACATTACCATAAAATAGTTAATAGATTTAGTACATTAAATTTAATGTGCAGGTGGAATATCAGTTATATTATGATTCGTGAAATGTATGTCTGAATAAATGTAATTGTTAAAGTGGAAGATGCGATTTCCGTAAGAGATGTGAAACAGGAAAAGGATGACTACGCAAACGATATTCGGGAGGGTCATCACTTTTGCCATCTCTCCAATAGACAAGTCTTCTCCAGCCGCTTGATAAACAAGGGCATTTGGAGGAGTTGAAATTGGCAGCTATAAAATCATCATGCAATGCGTTATTCTTCGATCTTCAGAAAATTGACATTGAAATTTTTAAACTGCTTTAGCATGATGATTTATCAAATTCAATACCAGAAATGAATATGAGCACGCAACAGTAGATGGCAGAGTCAGGTACAAGGGATGTAGATTCAAACTTCTGGATAATGGGGTCAGAAGAGGAAGTAATGTACTGGCTGTAGCAGAGTTGGAAGCAAATGTCGTGCAAACCACAGTGAAAAACATCAAAATGAACAATAGAAGCCAGCCAGGAAGTCTATTCATGTACAAAAGCTTTGCTCCCAGCCATTGGGAAAGCCCTGATTCAACTACACCCTCAGACCTATAAAACAAACCCATAGAAGAAAATTAATATAACAAACCCTATAAAAGTTAGTCTTATTCAATCAATCAACAGAGTTATAATAAAACTTCTTCTCAGACATGGCATGTCCTCCCCCTAGCAAAATCACAAGTCCCCAAGGAACTGAATCCTGTACAAATTTCCATTCCAAAAGGGCCGCGTATGTTACTGGATTTCTCTCTTTAACTCGAGGTATAATGAAAAATAGAAAAATAGTAAAAATCGCCACAATGGATTCATCTACAGCGGGGAGATAAGGACCCCAACCAACCTAGAAAAGATAACATATGCAAACTCAAGTATGCATAAATTATGGGTGTGTGAATGAAATTCAAAGAATTGAGACTACCACAAATCCCGGATCTCTGAAGAACCAGAGGAAAACAGTAGAAACGAAAAGTACCAACACAGCACTTTCGTGAAACGAAATAGGGCCCAGATCATTGTACTTTTCTGCAAGATGCTCATTGATTTGCTTGTGTCTCTGATTTTCTTGTTTTCGTTTTAAAATCTCCTCAGGAATGGGTTTCTTCCAAAAGCAAAGCCATTCTGGAACACCATTATAGTGCACCACTAAGTAAAGCCAACACACGACAAGGTTCACCACAACTGGGGGAATGTTATAAAGCATCCATGATGAGAAGGTGATATCCCTGTATTTTCCATTTTGACCAATATTGAAGCTATTTTTAAAATGGATTCAAACAAATAACAAGATTTGAATGTTATTTCATAATATTATGTCGTACTTGAGAGAAATTGTACGATTACAAATTACTATTTTAAATGCTCCAGAAGGATAAGATTGCTGGTGGTACCAGTTAGTACTCCTGTTCCTCCAATGTTGGCTGCCAAGCATACTGCTAAAAACAAAGCCTTCTTCAAATTCCTCTTTTTGCTTTCGTTTGAGTCGGGTCCAGCTCTTCTCGGTGAATTGATCAATCGAATGTTAAAAAATCAAAACTCATACATGTGCTAATGTGCTTTCATAAACCACATCATACTAGGCTTCCACATTACCCAATATAAAAAATGGTTGTATTTTCTCTCTCAAAATCTTCTAAATCTGGTTCTGATACAACTCTGAACACAGATTTTCTCCTGTTTGTACTCGAACAAGGTGGTTTCGTCTATAAAGAAACTACACAACTGCATATACCATAATATACAAATGATTATTTGCAGCAGTAAAGTCGTAATGAGTAAATTAATAGAAGTTACTGGAAAAATTTCTTCGACAGTTGCTGACACAATGGGTATAGCCATTCCTGCCGTTGCAGTATCTATTTTAGTAATCAAACATCATATAAATTTTTTTTATGCTGATCAAATGGCATAAAATTATAGTGTGTGAATATCTTGAAGCGATGATATGCGCCATAACTGCTTATCCACATGCTGAGAAATGCTGTTGTCATCATTGTTCCAAGCGTCAATCTACAATTATCAATCATTATGAACAAACACCTCAAAATAACCTTTTATAGAACTTGATCAGACAAAATAGCTTCCAATTCCAACTGTTGTTTTAATTCAATAACCTTCTTGGTGAACATCCCACTGATTTCATGACCAGCATAGCAATACGCCTGTGGAGATTACAATATTCAACGGCCAGGGCGATTATCAGACAACCCACAAATAGCACTGTTGAATCCTTCACATAACTTTTGGCCACTTGTTCTGCCGAGAATATAAATAGAGAAGAGAACCTTTAGAGATTTCATTCTATCGTCATATTTCGCAAACTTGCGTATCCTAATTATTTACCAGCATCAAGAATGTCAAAAATTGGGAACAAGAGAAAAGGAAGCAACGATGTGACTGCAATAGGCAATAATTGAAGCATCCAAGACACGATCATCAAAATCACGACGTATGCGCATTTGAATTTCTAAGAGATTTTGTTCAGTTACATTTAAGCAGTTTTTAGCAAAAAACAATAAAAATTACTGGAATAAAATTGCATGCGTCTTTCACAAACTTACTGTCTCAGGTTTTTCGTTTTCATCCACATCCTTCAAGAAAAGCAGTGGAGCTAGCAGTATTGGCACCAGAATTATAAGGATGCATTTCCAATTCATTATCAAGTGCTTTAGGACACCTTTGTACTCTAAAGCGGTAGTAAACAATTGGTGAGTATCCTCTCCCTCTACAATCATTGTAGGAATGGAAGAAAATTAAGTTGTTACATCCATTTTAACTTGCCTTTTAATTATTTTCTCGGCATTACCGTCAGTTTCCACAAAACGAGGCAGCTCCTTTTCCTTATCGATGAATTTCTTTAAAATGGATTTTGGAGGAGTCTTGTTGGTGTCCATCATTAAGAATAGTATTTGCTACTTGGATCCAAGTATTCGCTGGAGTTTTTGGCTGTTGTTTATGCAAGTTTTGTATCTCACTGTAGACGTTGGGATAATTTTTGTTTAGAAACTCAGCAAGCCACTGCATACTTTTCTCTATTGATCTAACTGACTAAATCATTTAACGGCCTTTGTCTTGCTGGGAGTCGCTGGCATATCCATAAAATTTTAATCTTTAATCTATATGGCAAGTGTTATTTTTACATGCGAGTTTAATTACAATTGGTTTGACACATACGTTTTTCGTATTCTAGGGCCAGGTATTAACATGCGTTGTTTCAGAACGTTTTGATTAATGCCCAAATAATTGTACTAAAGTTTAATATTCATATGATGTGATTGCGGCGTATGCAATGAAGATTTTTTATTACATATTACAATTTGTATAAACCATCATTTTATTAACTCGTATTTCACTTGCTTTTAAATTCATATTATCGTAAAGTAGCAAGGTGACACAACGGTAGAGCCGGTAGAGGAAGGAAGGAATGAATTGGCTCCAATGGTCACAATTTGTGAATAATTTTTCTTTAAATACACTTTAGAATTAAATTATCGATGTTTTAAAATTAATTTTCTGTATATTTTTCATAGGACAGTTGAAATTTTATCAATACTTGTCAAGCATCAATATTTTGGATCAGAGTATTTACTGTATAGTTAAATTTATGATGGAATGACTTAATCTGTAATTGATTAATGGTCAAAAAATCCGTATTCATATTCAACATCCTGAAGTGATGCTTTCTTTTAGTCAAGTGTGAACATGTTTATGAAATTAAATGAATGTATGATGGCTGGATTTACACTAAAAACGGGAAGATACTTGTTTACTGTGATTTTGATAGGCGGCTGTTGACAGCAGTGCCCAAAGATCAGCAAAATGTGTGAATTTTTAAGGAAAAAGTGACAAGTTATATTATGATCTATTTGATTATAGGTATGAAATGAAGCAATGTATGAGACGACACAGACGGAAAATTTTGACCACAACAACTACAAATTTACTACTTACTGGAACTTGAAAACAATATCAAATTGTACATCTAGGCAAGCCTGATGCCAAGCATAAAAACCAGTATTTGTATTGTGTATCTATGTAAATTGACTATGACAGTGACCGAGGTCAGGCTGAACCAGTTTTTTCTCCAGCAAACAATTGTTACATCATAAATTGTCGCTGATATCTGTATTTTTAATAGACAGAGAAGCTTGGGTTTGCTATGTACGAACACTTTAAATGCTAAAAATAATATAAAAACCTGTTTTAGCCGGTTCCGATTTCAAATGTACCAGATCTTGTTTCATATCCAGTTCGGCTAGTCGGTCATTGAACATAAGAAAACATATAGTTTTCTCCTGATTGTCTCGTAGTTTTAAATTGTTATGCAAAATCTGTATAGGTATGTAAAACTTGTTGGCTACTTTTCTTAAAACCTATATTCAATATTAGAATTTGCATAATATTTTATTGTTATATTTCATACTCATATTTACTCATGATTTTTGTGTGGTAGTTAGTTTTCGACGGGAAATGAGTATTGACTATTGACTCTGTCTGTATTCTATACTACAGTCACTACATTTCATTGCAAGAAATATTTACTTCATTCTCATGTAAACAAATTAGCCAGTCCAAAGTCAAAAGTATAGTCGCATGTCACGGATAAAAATATGTAGCAAAGCATAAAAGAAGTGATCTCATTTAAGTGTCAATCAACTACTGGGTCGTACTAGATATTTACTATAGCCCTACCATACAATTACCAAAAGCCCCATAAATGCGAAATAATATTCCAACATTGTTGATAGCGTGCTTGAGTCATGGACAGAATTGACTAAACGTTTAAACAATGTAGATACTGTTTACACAATATACTGAATACTTACCTATATGATTTTATACTCATATGAACAATGAAGTACGCACATCTATTCATCATGAGAATGTCCATCTAAAATGAAAACCCATTCAGAATAGTCAAAATGAATGATCTTAAGACATAGTTAAAATAAAACGTGATAAAACAGAGCTGAATGTCAGAATCTTACGATACAATTGATGAATCAGGAAATACGAATTGAAACTTGAAGGAAAATATTAAACCAAACGTACATACCTACGTGAGAAAGTGTATATTCTTTTTTGTAAGAATTCAACTTGTCCAGAACGAAAAAGGGAAAAGTAGCAAGAAATGTAATACTAAGGGTCATTTATAAATGCAAGCAAATAAACCAATCAATTTACTATCAAAACACGAACAGAGAGGAATATTTTGAAGAATTTAGTTAGCTGAGGCTTAGGAGTGAGGAGATAGTGCATGCAGATTTCCAATGCACCTTCTAAATTTTAATGTTTTCTTGCATTACTCATGTATACAGTTTGATTAATTTGAATTCTAGAAGACCTTTAGAACTTTTCCTTTAGATAATCTTCAAAAACAACCTCATATCATTAATCTTCGTTCAACTAGGCTGTAGTTATTTTTGACTTTAAGAAGGTTTTTCTACTTGAATCACAACTTCTAGTAGCTCGCTGCTCACGTGCATGTGAGTAAAAGGATGTATTAGGTTTATATATTATGTAGGAAAATCTTAAGTTGCAAATAGTGAAAGGTTAATCCAGGTACATTAGAATTAGCATCATATAATTTTTATGATAGTATTATCATATGTACTTAGCATCAATAAGTTTCGTAGTTTATCTATGGCCACTGGTCACTGCGTAGTTTACTAAACAAGATCCAGTATGCTTATCAATAAATAAATACAACATACGAAATAAAAATAGATAATATCAATAAAGTAAAATGCATGCGCTTATTTCATTTGATTTAGTGCATACAGTTCAAATATGTTGCACGTCACACGTTAATACATTTGCTGTGATTGATTGTGAAAGGGCGATGGACTTGTTTTATCTTTGATATTAATAGGTTGTAGATTAGACATACATTTTTACAAGAAGTCGATTCATCAAAGAATTGTTGCGTGCAAAATTTCACCTATTTTTGTGTTAGAAGCTTTTCTCTAGGAAAGTTTTACAAACTATATGGTTAAAGATAATCTCCAGGCTTTATGTTAAAAGTATTAGCAAAGAATGGTTTGATCAGAACAAAGTAGTTGGGTTTCTCCCAAAACACTATCTTAGCCTACATTATCAATGCATTGAAGCTACTGATATTTAAGTACAAGCCTTCACGAACTACTCAACAAGCATTTCAAAGTTTGCAATTTGTTCAAGATATGGGACGAAAATATTTGGACACAGATAAGAAAAAAATGGGAGGAAAAATGACAAATGAACAGCTAATAGCATCACTATTTGCATTCTCATGAACACAATACAATGCTTGAACATTCTTATCGTGGATCTTAATGCAAACATTTATTCAGTAATAGAAAGATGATTCATTCTTGTGGCTATCACATTGCATTGCTCATCATAAGAAAATTTTACCTTTGTACTCAAAGAACTTGGTGAGGAAAAGCAAACCCAAGTTCAGCTTACTTTTAGCTTTGCTATCATGTTTTTTGTTTGCTATTGCTTCCTACGAAAAAACAAGGCTGATGTAAGAAAGTTACCGTATTTACATGATGATGCCACCATTGCCTTTATGTAGATTACATCTTTTCAGAAAATCTTATACGTCGAGTTGTTGTGAATGCTGTGAATGCTGTCTATTCATATACAGTGGTTTTTGGGTTCTTTCTTCGCATAAACAAGACTACTGGTCTGTTACAGTCAAGTCATTGCTTTTCGGTTAATATATAAGAGTGGACCGTTGCAAAGTGGCAGTACAGCTCCGACATTGCTCAGGAGAAGAAGCAACCGAGAAGTCGAGTAGTTTCAGCAGATCCTACAAAGAAATTCAGTTTTTGGATACTCTGTTATCCTAACAATAACAAATTACTAATCAGGGCACTCATTTATCGCCATGTTGTTTCTCACAACGGTGACCACCTTGGCTGTTATAGCCCTACCTGGAATGCAAGCATTCTCCATTCATGAACTGGCACACCAAGAATGGGAGGCATTTAAGGTGAGTTTGTAAAGCATTTCATTATCCACTGAAGCCATATTAAAATTTCTATTATTTCCTAATTAACTTTGTTTTAACATATTCAATTATCTTTATAGACTTCTTTCGGGAAAACGTATAATAACCACATTGAGGAGTCCTTCCGCAAGAAAATTTATTTGGAGAACCGTCGCAAGATTGCCGTTCACAACAAGGTGGCTGATCATCCCTTTACTTTGAGCATGAATGCCTTTGGTGATCTCTTGCATCATGAGTTCGTCCATGTCCACAATGGTCTCAAACTGCCCCAGAATCGTACTCTGCTTCGTGCTGGCGTTGGAACTTTCCTTCCCCCTGCTCACGTCAATGTTCCAGATTCTTTAGACTGGAGGGAAAAGGGGTACGTGACTCCAGTGAAGGACCAGCAACAATGTGGAAGTTGTTGGGCATTCTCATCAACTGGAGCTTTGGAGGGCCAGATCTACCGCAAGACCGGGAAGTTGGTATCTCTCAGCGAACAAAACTTGGTGGACTGTTCCCAAAAGTTTGAGAATGATGGATGCGAAGGTGGTCTTCCCGACAACGCTTTCAACTATGTGAGGAGCAATGGAGGCATTGACACAGAAAAGAGCTACCCCTACGAAGCAAAGGATGGCAAATGCCGCTACAAGCCAAAGAACAAGGGAGGATATGATCACGGATTTATGGATGTTAAGAGTGGAGACGAGGAAATGCTCAAGGTTGCTGTCGCCACTATTGGACCAGTGAGTCAAAATTCCAGCTACTTAACTTTATACCTAAGAATTTAAATAGAACTTTATAGCGACATGAACTGATTGATAATATGTATTTGCGCTATCACACAGATCTCTGTTGGAATCGATGCTTCCCATGAAAGTCTGCAATTCTACTCAGAGGGAGTTTACCATGAAGAAAACTGCAGCACCACTGAGTTGGACCATGCTGTTCTAGTTGTTGGGTAAGTAAAAAGCATAGGTTAACATAATTGAAGAAAATGATTATATGATGAATTACTTTAATAATTTTCATAAATACATTTACTTTTGATATAGATACGGAAGCGAAAATGGTGAGGACTACTGGATCGTGAAGAACAGTTGGTCAACTCAATGGGGCGAAGATGGCTACATTCGCATGGCCCGCAACAAGAATAATACTTGTGGTATCGCTACCCTTGCTAGTTATCCAATGGTCTAGAATCACTGCTCCACAATTACTCATGTGAATCAACGATAACTTTCTTGTAAGTGGAAAGCCCTGGAACATAGTTTTCACTGTCTAAAGTTATACTTACAATGTTTTTATACAACCACACCAATATTTTCAGTTCATTACATTAGGTCTCTCACTAGTTAGCTTTTAGGATATGTTATGTACTTTTGGTCATTTTTGATACTCAGCATCACAAAGACATACATGTACAAATTAATGGATAAGTGATCTAGTTATAGTTGGCACAAGTTGTCTGTTATTATATATGACTGTTGTCTATTTCGCTGGTTGAATTTTTACATATCTTTTATTTGTTCAGGTTACTACAGCCTAAGATGTTCTTTTATATATTTTAAGCTTCTTACTCCTCGATGAAATGCTAATATGCTAACGCATTATATTTTAATGATAGTAATTCATATGTACTTTGATTACAAAAGTGTCACAATCTTGTCAGAATGTACATTACTGTACCGTTACTTATTCGTATAGTTTTATTAAAATACACCTTATCATAGTTGTTATACATAGAGTAATTAGCTTTTGTTCATTATTGACTTGAGTATAAGCTGTAATTTTTCCGCATTTAAATTTCTTCCTAAAAACCGAAATTATAACAAAACGTTAAAACTTTTAAAATAAAAACAAATTAATCCAAAATATTTCCGAGTTACTTTGTGCATACCTATTAAAACTAGACGGCTATTCATTTGATCTTCATCATCTTTAGGAATTTCTTCAGCCTTTAAAACTGTCAGTTCATAAGTTTCATTCACACCTTGAATCATTGTTGGAACTGGATGGAGTGCATCTTCTCCTGACTGCTTAAGCAGCACGAGTCCCTGTACCAATTTAAAATTTATTAGCTGTAGTAATAACACAACATATAACCAATTTGACAAGTTTGCACATACGTGCATATTACTTACTTTCAAACGCCATATTTCCTGCTTCCCACTTGGAGCCACGGATGAAGAGCTATCAGCTTTGGAATCACTTTCAATCGGGAAGTCACTGTCATCCCATAATATTTTTTGAAGAAAGTCCTCTAAAAGCTGCTTATCCAACGGTGTCGGAAGTTTTAAAGATAATGTTCCGACAGATTGATCAAGGTGACTCGAAGAGGAAAATGAATCGAGTTTCTCCGTCTCTTCTGAGATCTGTTTCAGTCTAGAAATTATATCAGTGAGTTAGGACTGGAAGCTCATTTCACATGCATAGGAAGAAACGACATGGAAAGGGAGAGGGGGGAAACAATTTGTCACACCTGCTGCTTTTAAGTCCGTCATACGCTTTGAGGTCCAAAATTTTATCCAGCGAAACTCTGTAATAAAGACGCAAATGAATTTTTAAAGTCAATGTGGCAAGGTAAAGAGATTACGTGTAGGAATCACATCATACTTTACACTAACACCTTCAGCCAGCCCAAACACTCTCCACATACAAGGAAAATGGCTCATCTACTTTTCATATGGAAACATTAGCCCATCTAAAAATCATCTTAAAATTGTATCTGTTACTTTTAAAAAAGCAGTAAAGAGCAATGTAAGATTTACAAGCGCATTTTGATGACATTTATTTAAATTGAACATCATGCAACGGTAAAGTTGAAAATTCCATTAATACTAAATAACAGTAAATTATCGACTTATTTGTGCAAAGGCTGACTTATAAAGCCTTCGAAAAATGGGAGAGCGTGAGAGGGAACGAGAGAAAGGAGGCTTACGCAATGAGGATTACATGGTGTGTGGTAATAAAGCTTATAAAATTCCATTTAACATAAACAAAAGCGTGTATAGGATTTTGAATTTTATACTTGAAATAGTTTGTGGAGAAAGTAGAGAAGGTTATAGACCGGATTAGTGGTCATAAAGGCGTGGAGGGAGTCATTGTCTGTGATAAAGATGGTAAAAATTATATAGCTCTTAAAAAATGCATAGCTCTATTGAATTGTAGCGAATACGGCAAAACATACTTGTACTTAATTCAGGGGCTGCAATTCAAACAACAATGGATAACACAAACACAGTTATGTATGCTGAGTGTATTCGAAATATGTGCAACATGGGACTCTCAATGATTCGTGATGTAGACCCAAAGGATGACTTAACGTTTATACGAGTTGGCACGAAAAAACTGGAAATGATGGCCCATTTGAGTTAGCATACTAACTAAATAAACCTTATTGATTCAAAAAAAATATATAGCGTTCTTAATTACTGGGCATATTTAACTTGTGCGTATTTGCAGATCCTGACTATCTTGCTATCGTGGTTCAAAGCAGAATCAAAGCTGGAAAGAATTAAGTAGCACAAGACTTCTTTAGAGTTTAAATGCAAGGATCTGATCTTCCTACTCAATTGGAAACATTCCCTATCAATCTCATTCTTGTACTTGTACACGGAAAACAAAAATAAAATAAGAGATGTACTTACTTGCAATATTCCGTGATTTCAATCTGGGCACATTGATTAATAGATTTGATACTGTCCAAGGTAATATCAAGTTCTGATTTAGGAACCAAATCCTTTTTGTTTAAAATGATAAAGTCGGCCAGGGCTACTTGTCTAACAGTAGAACTGAAATATCCTTCCGCGGGCTTTTCATTCAGTTTCTAAAAGATAATTTTAGTTACGATTGCATTAATTCTGTGATTTCTACATCAGTGTTAGTTTTATCTGTTGCTAATCTTCATACCTGTAAACCATGTTTAGCATCGATTACAGTAACGATTCCATCCAAAAATACATCACTACCTAGCTCCTTGTCCAACCAAAATATTGATGCAACAGGTCCTGCAAAGATAGCAGATTCCTGTTTATTAGAAATAAACTGACAAATAGCATCTAGTACTAGTGAAAATCTAGTTTATTTACCTGGATCAGCTAAGCCGGTTGTTTCCAAAAGAATGTAGTCAAATTTGCCCTTTTTCTTCATCAAGTTTTCTATTGCTTTCACACCATTGTCCCTGTAAAACAATGACAATAAATTAGTACATTTGCAAGCATCAATAAAAGTCAAAGTAGAAAGATGAGAATACGATAACGAATATATAGAAAACGTAATTTTCTTTACTGAATATTACTTCACTGAACAACACAAACACCCATTGCGAAGCTCCAACCATTCTTGAAAGAGTTCTCCTTGTGAGCCAACTGCCAAACTCTTTTCCATCGCGCTTTCTGGAAACAAAACCAGACTATTTTATCACACATTCTTTAAAGACATTATTTTAAGTCTGTAATGTATTATCTATTAGCAAATTTACCTGTTCCAAATTCGTTCAAAATCACAGCAATTTTCTTTTCATTCTGCTCATGCAAAATGTAATTTAACAGGGTTGTTTTCCCAGCACCTATACAATTACAATTTTATGCTAATTAAATCTATCAAATCAGTCGTACACTGTGGATGACTCCAGACAAAATGTCTTATCCTTCAACCTACATTAGTTAATTACCAACATACCTAAATATCCTGTTAAAATTGTCACAGGCACGGGTCCTCGTTGATCTTCATTTTCAACCAGTTGCACACTATCCTCCACTGGAACAAGGACGGGCACCTCTTCGTCCTCATCCTCAAAAAACTCACTTCCTCCACCGTTGCTCATTATTCTATTCTTCTCACTTTCTCTTCGTTAAATTGAATGTAAAAAACAGAAACACAACTTCCGAAAGTACTAGAGGTCCAGTTAAGTTTAAAGAACGCAAAGTTAAAAATTTACAAAACGATAGTTTGTTTCCTTTCTGCTGTCAAAACGGAAACGCACAAAATACACAAGACTACACGAGCACATTGATGATCGAGTGCCTCTTGTGTGCTTCAAAACTTGAACAGGTGTGAGGTGAAATGAGATGCTTTTAGCCGGTATTCTTCATGCACTTGAATACATACAAACAGCAGATGTGTGTAAACATAAATGCACCCTACTCACAAAATACATACTTTACATGCATTGCATTATTGCATGCGTGTCTTCCAGCCACAGCTAAGCATACTGTTTTGGTCGTAAAACAAACATTTGAAGGACAAGCATTTTTCTCTAATTTTGACAAACTACAGTGATTAAATTTTGTGCGAGTCTATTAAAAAACCACTGCTTTTGCAGTTGACAGTAGTGGAGTAAAAATAGGGTTAAAATGGATACTAGTTTCTCATTAGGAGGCAGTGGGGAAGATCAAAATGTGTTGACAAGTTTGGATTGGAGTGATGAAGAGACGGTTGCACTGCAAGAAGCCATAATTGCGGATGGAAGGTGCTTGCTACCTGCAGGTTAGTAATTTTACTGCACTGGTTATATGATTTTAAGTTTAAAGTATGGATAACTGAGGGTGAAGGGTTTAATTTTCATTGTTTTTGTATTGAAGGGGTGAACAAGCATTTTAACATGATTGCGATCAATAGGAAGTTTCATCTGGCGACAAAGAAAAGAGTGGAATCGAAAGTTTTGTGGGATAGAATCAACGATTGCTTTGATATTCCAAAGTTGGTGAGTCAGTTACACTTTACAAAAAATTATGAATTTATTGATCTCTGTAAGTATATTTTATTGTCATTAATTTATTTTATTGTTTTAAGGATACATTGATAACCTGCCCGTTCCCGAACGATCAGTCAGATTTTACGTTACCAGAAAATGATTTCAGTCAATTGATTAGAGACAGAAAAAGCCAGTCTTCTCAGGACAAACTGTTGGATGATGATTCAAGAGATTCTGGAAGTGGTATGAAAAATGTCTTATTGTATGAAGGTCAAGTATATCAAAATGCGAATGAGTGAAAAATTAACGACTATGAATTCTGATAGGACGGGAAACACCTCCAACACTTCCTATTGCCAAAAGAGGGGCTGCAGTGCAATCCTCCCTTGCTTCCTCCTCCAATAAACGAAAATATTCATCATCATTTTCGGACGCTGGTTCTGAAAGTGGGACAGGGAGAAAGTCAAGTTCAACTACACCAGCTGGTGGTGGACCATCAAAGGCAAAAAGGAGAATTTAAAAGTTTCGGATAGAATTACGAATAGGGGTTAGCGGTAGTTTTGAAACAATTTGCTATAACCGACGATATGAAGTGAAAATAATTACTGCTGCGACAGCGATCAAGGTGGTTAGGTGGTACCCTCGCCTAAATGAAGTGATAAGAGTAGTGAAGTGAGTAGTCTTTTACATTCAGTTTTTTAAATATATAGAAAGTTTAGAAGATTAGGAGGGATTCATCAGTTATCAGTGTGTGTGTGAAAAGTGTAAAAAGGAAATAGCGGGTGTTTTTTAGCGGTGTATACCCATGAAATATATAATACTTGGACATAGTTATGTTGAGTTGATATCAGGACATTTTTTATAACGGACTTTTTCTAATAATTCTTATAGTGCCCACGTGTACACATTTTAATTTATCTAGGTTAGTTGCCTTTAAATATTGACAATGCATGAATAAAGGATCAATTTTTATTAAAAAAATAATTTTCTTCGTGTACTGAAAAGCTACTCAATTTGGTTTTATTCACTTTGCGCGTACGACTCCAATGAGATTCTAAAGTTAAAATTCTCATCTCTGGATAGTACATATCATGAATAGAGTATAGTCTGTATGTATTGTGTTAAAAGACTTAATTTAATCACTAAAATAAAGAATGCACGTCAGTAGGATTAATATTGTTGGACTACAAGCTGTTATCTTAAACTGAAACCTATATCTTTATAATAAATTACGTTTCAAGCAGAAAATCCAGCTGCAAGAAATTATCATAAGACGAACTGTGAGCATATCAGTAGAAAGTAGAATGAAACAAAAAGCGACCACTTATGCTACATGTAAAGGTCAAAACAAAATGCAATCCACTTCTTTTCTTTGGGCTTAGATAAGTTCAGAACGTATTTCTTTACATAATATTTATGCGACGATCACATTTCAGTCTTTATATTCACTGCCGTCACTACAATGAATGGAATCTCTCGATCATTTGCGTTGCAAAATTGTAGGATATCAGTTTCCGAAAAGTTGAAATGCTTTTCCACTGCTGGAAGCGTGCGTTTTCAAACCAGTGCATCTACCCGTGAAAGTCTTATCAAACATCATTCTAGTCTAAAGTCTACGTACGACATAGTTATCATAGGAGCAGGTCAGCGTAGAAAAAACATTGGATCTTGAAATCAACTGCACACAAGTTTTATTTCATGTTTGAACATTTTTTATTCACCTAAGGACACAATGGACTCATTTCCGCAGCATATCTCCAGAAAGCGGGCTATTCAGTTTGTGTACTGGAACGACGTGACGTAATTGGAGGTGCAGCAGTCACTGAGGAAATCATACATGGGTTTAAATTTTCAAGAGCATCTTATCTTTTGAGTTTATTGAGACCTTATATCATAAGTGACTTGAAATTAAAAGCAAGTTGCACCTTAAAACAATATATAAAAAAATTAATGAATCTGTAAATAACTTTTAGCTAACTGCAAAAATTATACATGCAGGATCACGGCTTGAAATTTCACATAAGAGAACCGTACAGTTCGTACACACCGATTGCAGAAAAGCTTTGGTCAACCTTCCCAGCAAAATCTTTGCTACTTTCCAATGACTCGTATCTTAACACTGCTGAAATTTCAAAGTTTTCTAAAAGGGATGCCGCAGTTTACGATAAGTATGAAGAACAAATGGGGAGATTTGTCAATGCCATTGTGCACCTTCTCGATAACCGAGCACCCGGTTTCAGCAAAAACACAGGATTATTCTCCAAATTGATGTCAATGAGTCCATTCTTGAAGGCACTGAAAGAAGTGGGTCTAGCAAACATTCCAGAGTTCCACCAAATTATGACTGCCCCAGCATCAAAGATTCTTGACAAGTGGTTTGAGTCAGAGCCGTTAAAGGCAACCCTTGCAACGGACGCACTGATTGGAACAATGTCAGGGCCCTACTCAGCAGGGACCGGGTATGTTCTTTTGCATCACATTATGGGTGGAATAGATGGGAAGCCAGGAGCTTGGGCATATGCTGAAGGAGGAATGGGAGCTGTAAGCACAGCCATTGGATTGAGTGCAGCTAAACTCGGAGTGAGTATTTTTACTGGACAAGAAATTGAAGAGATATTGTTTGAAGGAAATGGCAACAATGATCATGCAGAATCGAAAGCTATAGGGGTTATAACTAAAGAAGGTAAAGAAATCAAGGCGAATCTTGCTGTTTTTTCTAATGCGACCCCTGAAGTTACATTTAAGCGTTTGACAGCACAGCACATGAGGAAAGCCTTATATGGAGAAGAATTCATTAAATCAATTGATTCCATCGATTATACGTCCCCAGTGACCAAGATAAATGGTAAAATATTACTTGAGAAATCTCGAGATACTAATAATTCAATGATGGAAATTAATTCGATTCGATTTGCTTCGATTGTTACAGTTGCTGTGAGTCGCCTTCCTAATTTTGCTGCTGATCCAAGTCCATCTCCAAATCAAGTCCACCATCCACACAAATGTACCATTCATTTGAACTGTGAATCTATTTCTAGGCTTGAAAACTCCTTCCAAGCCGCTCAAAGGTTGAACCAACCTTCCGAGCGTCCAATGATTGAACTAGTGATTCCATCAAGTCTGGATCCTACTCTGGCACCAGAAGGAGCTCATGTATGCCTACTGTTTACTCAGTATACTCCATTTTCCCCTTCGAACGGCTCCTGGGAAAACGAAAATTTCAAAGAAAAGTATGCGCAAAGTGTTTTTGACGTTGTTGAAGAGTATGCACCAGGTTTCAAAGAAAGTATCGTTGGAAAGGAAGTTTTGACACCGGTAGATCTTGAAAAGACATTTGGATTGACTGGCGGGGTAATTTGAGACATACGGGTATTTCATAGTTTAGTAATGATTTTTATGCTAACACCCATATAATCTTTCTTAACAGAATATTTTTCATGGAGCAATGACGGTGGACCAGTTATATTGGCTTCGACCCATCCTCACTGACAAGTGCTGGTTCCCACAAACTCCAGTTCGTGGTCTTTATCTCTGTGGCTCTGGATGCCATCCAGGTGGAGGAGTGATGGGCATTTCAGGCTATTTGGCAGCAAAAGTGTTCCTATCTGCCAAAAACTAAATTTACTTATAACTATCTCTGTAAATACTTATTTGACTTTACATCAAATGATGCATCAACCTGTCAACTGGAGATTTAGAGCACACCTGTTTTTACCACGCCAATCATGCCTAAAAAACTCAACTAAAAAAGATTTTTGTAATTTGGTTTCTTTAAACCTCACTCTCAGTAAAAAATATGTAAAAGATACAAATGTACCTTGTACAAATGTATCGATTCTGTCCGATGAAAAAGTAACTTACTCATGGTCAATGGTATGACAAAAATCCGGACGTGGAAATTCTTACAAATGTCCCTGATACGCAAATTTTTTTGACGATTATTAACCTCAAAATCCCTGATTTT